>CABFOV010002599.1:31271-42200 GCA_902141375.1 Timema poppense
ATTATTATTATTATTATTATTATTATTATTATTAGCACCGCGTCTTACTACCCGTTCGGGTTATACGCACTTACGCTAATGTGTAATGGTAGGGTGATTGTGAGATGAAATGGAGGACCTACAGTTTAACGTGGGATCCGAACCACGGTGGAGGCCTGGCATTCCCCACATTCACAAGATGTATTGTCAGAGGTGAAGGAAGGGTTTGGTAATTAGATAAATCTTTGCCGGGACCGAGGATTGAACCCCGGCTGCCAACATAGAAATCTGACACCTTACCCCTAGACCTCCAGGTCACCGAATTTAAATTCCCGAAACACTTATTTTGCAAAATAGCGCAGTTATTTTTATTTATATCCTAGTTTCAATACCAGTCCTGGCGATTCGCATTTAATATTACACTAATTGGGTTGGAATGAAAAAGTTAAGAGTTAAGACTTGAGAGGAAATGTAGCTACATTCTGGTAGAGGGAGGGTGGGAAGCCATTTAGGAAACATCACCTTCTTTATATTATTTAGGATTCGACCCCAGACCTTGAAGCTTGGTACATGCGTTCACTGTCATGGATTTGTCAAGTAAGTAAAAGGTTTAATAAAAGTGGATGTAAAATTATTTACATATAATTAATAACTCTTTTTATAGTATCAGGAAGTTTTATTTACAGTCGGGAAATATATTCTATTACTTGGTCAGTAAGTTGACATCTCGCCTGATTTACAGGAATGTAAAACACAGAATATACAAAATAATAGTTTTACCGGTTCTCTATGGGTGTGAAACGTGGTCTCTTACCTTAAATGATGAAAATTAATTTTGGGTGTTTGAAAACAAGGCTCCAGGAAGATAGTAGGTCCAAAATGGATGAGGATACTAGGGAAAGTAGGTTTCCTAATGAGTTAGATACGCTGTACTCATGAGAATATATTGTAAGAATGATTAAATCTTGTGTAATACTGAGAGCAAGGCATGCTGCGTGAATGTGAGAATCTAAAATCATGTTCAGGTTACTGACTGGTAAACCCAATGGGAATAGACAATTGGGCGGACCTGGACGAAAATGGGAGTATGACATTAGAATGGTCCTGAAAGAGAGAGGGTGTATTGAGGGATAGAACAATCTCAAGATATAGTTAGCGTGTAATGAGGTGGACTAGATAGAACTAGCTCAATATAGGAACAGAGTGTAATGGGATGGACTTGATAGAACTAGCTAGAACTAGCTCAATATAGGAACAGAGTGTAATGGGATGGACTTGATAGAACTAGCTAGAACTAGCTCAATATAGGAACAGAGTGTAATGGGATGGACTTGATAGAACTAGCTAGAACTAGCTCAATATAGGAACAGAGTGTAATGGGATGGACTTGATAGAACTAGCTAGAACTAGCTCAATATAGGAACAGAGTGTAATGGGATGGACTTGATAGAACTAGCTAGAACTAGCTCAATATAGGAACAGAGTGTAATGGGATGGACTTGATAGAACTAGCTAGAACTAGCTCAATATAGGAACAGAGTGTAATGGGATGGACTTGATAGAACTAGCTAGAACTAGCTCAATATAGGAACAGAGTGTAATGGGATGGACTTGATAGAACTAGCTAGAACTAGCTCAATATAGGAACAGAGTGTAATGGGATGGACTTGATAGAACTAGCTAGAACTAGCTCAATATAGGAACAGAGTGTAATGGGATGGACTTGATAGAACTAGCTAGAACTAGCTCAATATAGGAACAGAGTGTAATGGGATGGACTTGATAGAACTAGCTAGAACTAGCTCAATATAGGAACAGAGTGTAATGGGATGGACTTGATAGAACTAGCTAGAACTAGCTCAATATAGGAACAGAGTGTAATGGGATGGACTTGATAGAACTAGCTAGAACTAGCTCAATATAGGAACAGAGTGTAATTGGATGGACTTGATAGAACTAGCTAGAACTAGCTCAATATAGGAACAGGGTGTAATGGGATGGATTGGATAGAACTAGCTCTCTATAGGGATAGGGTGTAATGAGGAGAACAAGATATAATTAGCTCAGGATAGGAATGTGGTGTAATGAGGTAGACTGGATAGAACTATCTCAAGAAAGGGATAGGGTGTATTGAGGAGGACTGGATAGAACTAGGCTAACTCAATTAAGGTATAGGTAGTATACTTTTATAAGTGCGTCAATTATTTTTCTGCTTCCTAATGACATAGAGTAAGCAAGAAGTTTTATTTAAAAAGCGTTTGAGAACCAATTAAAACACACAACTGAAAGCATTTTTAATACAAACAGATAATATTTACACAAGACCTAATGTAGTGTAGTTAAAAGCCATCAATTTTATTTAACGACGTGACGCGCGTGATTGGTTCTTCCAAATCATTAAAGGAAACTTTTTGTTTCTTTTTAAAGCAAAGGACCATTCATTTATATTAATTCAATCCTTAAATGTATAAGGTGAATGTTATTTAAAATGTATGTGAGAAAAACTTCAAACGTTTCACAAGAAGAGCACTTGTAAATGTTGCTAATTAGCCGGTTTTAAAATCATACCGTTCCTCATTAACTTAGCTTGTAGGTTAAACGAAAAACGTTGACACTTTATTTTGCATGGGTTTATATAAAATAAAAATCTCGGAAATAACATAATTTCGCTTGTGCCAACTACGTCACACCTTGTGGACTATTTGAAATGTGTGACGATAGATGGCACTTCACGCCCAATGCGGTCAGAGGTGTGGTGCAGAAGGATAGGTCAGTGATGTATGGACTACGGATTGTTGAACAGCTCAGAGCTGACCTTTGCACCCAGCGAGGTTTAACAGTGTTGGACAAAAAGTATATCGACTGCCCAGTGTATTAGAGTCTTTATAAGTGTGTTCTGTTTCATTGGCCTTACACTATTGTTAATCAATTTACTAATTTGCCCTCGCTGTGTTTTCTTTACAAATGGGTTAGTCTTAATTTGTTAAAAAAAAATAACGGATGGTAGTAACGTAGTACCAAAGCTGAATTAGTGGAATTTTTCCGGCCAGTGAGATGACGTGACTGTTTAGTGACGTATTGGTACTAAGTTGTGTCGGGGAAATGTACTTAGTGATAACTAAAGGATACACGCTTTAGTGAAAAAATGTGGTGTGTAATTAGCTTATTAAAATACGTGCTATTATTCATCAAGAATTAAGAAACGCTAGGGAATTGTAGTATTATCTTCGATTGAATACAATAATATAAGGTAAATAAAATAAACAGTTACACACTGGCACAACTAACAGTTAAGTGATTTATATCGGTAGCCACGCTGTCCAAGGCGTTAACCACGTATGGTCAAGTTTACTGTCAACAGGGTGGTCAAGGTTTACATCTCTTCCAGCTGTTATTAGTGGGTTTCCCCCCTAAATGGCTTTACAATCTCACTCCTTGCAGATGCAGCTACGTTTATTTTAAATTCACCAATTTGAAAAATGACACTGGATCACAGGAATTGAACCTGACACCCTTGGTTTAGCGCGCCAACGCTCTGGCACAGAATGGACCAGGGTTCATCAATTGCTCATGGTTATTCTTCCCTCATAGAGCTCACGTCCATCACAGACTCTGCCTTAAGCTATAAATGAAGAATGTCCCCCATCAAGGGATGAGTCTCGGATAGTTCACTTGTAGTGGCATGACTATATGAAGGTAGTTGTATGGCCTTCTATAGCTTTCAGAGTCTTAGCATCCTCTCCAGCAATCCTACTATAGTTTAGTTTTTTCAAAGCTTCTTAATGACTTATTATTTTACGTAATTTAACAGGGAAAACATTTCCCCATCATTGGTACGAAGACACCCTCCATTTTTTTTAAGCAACAGAACCCAAGAGTGGAGAAAAAGGGCTGGGGAGTATAGCCCGTCATACCAACATAGTCCAAAATGCGTTGAACTCCAAATCACCATAATATAATTTGTCTTTAAACAATAAAACTAAGATGCCGCTTCAGTGGCCTGTAACATTAGTAATAATAACGAATGCTACATTAGTTCTACCCGCCCCAAAAATTCAATGCTCATAGACATACTGCAATTCCAAAGATTTATAAAACTTACTATATCTACAATATGTGTTTTACACACTCATTGTATCATCTGAATTAGCACGAGTCCCATGACCATCCTGTCCCACACCGAAGTTAATGATGAAGAGAAGACAGTCAAGCGATGAACGATCGTTCAACAAGATATTTCAATAGGGAGATCCAGAAATTCGCTGATTGGCCTTGCCGGCCGACAGACGGACCACTCACAATCTTGAACTGCCTACCCGCCAGGTGTCCAGTCTACGTGACTTGATGAATGTTCCATGTTTTAACAGCCAATTCACCAGGTATACGGCCTACGTGACATGGGAATGTGCCAAGTTTTAACTGCAACTAACCTGATGTCCGGCATACGAGACTTGGAATCGTGCCAAGTTTGGCAGCTGCTAAAAAGAAAGTCATGCTGTTAGCACGTGTTCGCAATGTGGCATTGTATTTTTAATATGAAAATCTCCCACCTTCTTTATTCATCATCTAGACTTATATATTGCTGGCGCTCAGCTAGCAAAGTTGACTATTATATCCGACACTTCCACGAGAAGGCCTGGTCTGTACTTGGACATAACCGCTTCAGGATGGCAATAATTAAACTCTATATATTTTACTAAACGAACTTTAAACGGATTTAGGTGTTTGAAATCTTTGTTAATAATGGGATTATAATCGTTTAGTGTAAGCTTAGTAAGTTCTCACTAGAGGATTTATTTTTTAAAGTAAACTTGTTTTATGAAACTCTTAATGTTTCTCTTTGCCGCTTTGGCGTTAGCCTCTTTGTAATTTTTGTAATGATAAATAGGTGGCCACTTAATGATTCTTTTTCTAGCGTGGAATATTTAGTTAAAATATAAATTGTTGTTGCACTTGTAGCTACCAATAGTTATTTGAACTTTAAAATTTGATATTTATTTTTTAGGTAATATTTTGTAGACGTATTTTCTTTAAAGAAATTATTAAAGTAATTCATTTTTGTTGGTTTATAAGTTAAAACTTTAACACTTTACCGATTCGTTTAGTGAGAAATCACCAGTATGCTAGTGTAGTATTGCTTTGGTTTCTATTATAATGTTAAATATTAACAAGTCAGAATCTTCTCGATTGCTTCAAAGGTGGTGGAAGTAATAGTCCCACAGAAGTTTGAGTTATCTCGGGAAGTAAAACTTTGTGTAATTTATTTTTTATCAGAATTGATATGTAAATTTACTTTGAGATTGTGAAATATATTTTGTCAAATGTACTGCGAAAGTGCAGCCTCTGCCATTTTTATATGTTTTTCAACACTTCAGTTTGCCTTGTGAGGTCATTTATTAATTATTTACCTCTGTTGATTTTCCTTGAGTAAAAAATTTCATATTTTCTTAAACTTGTAAATGTTCCTATTAGAAATAGAGGTGGAGAACGGTACAGGCTGAGTGGCATAGGGAGTCACTCTCGTGTTAGAGTAGCCTGCCGATGATGGAGAGATCAGTAATCGAACCCTTGTTGGGTCTACTGAGGGTGTTTTTCCTAAATAATTTCCCACTTTCCTTTCACTCTAAAGTTGATATATTACCTCTAATATACTTTCTTCCTCATCTCTACCACACTAGACTAATAAGCTATAATAATAATAATAATAATACGCGGTGATAAATTAATTAGATTAGCAACCCAATTCAGTTGCCGCATTGTCTAGGGTGCTACTCTCGCAGTGGACTAGACTGCCTTCGACGGGGAGATCGAGGTTCAAATCTCAGTCTGGTGTACTGAGGTTTTTTTTTTATCCCGAATTGGTCTTACACTCTCCCTTGAAAATGGCAATTTACTTTTCCTATAAATATAATTGTCTTTATCCCTAAAATCATTAGCATAATTAGTACATAGGTGTATAACCGGAGCGTATAGTTAGACTTGATGCTAAAAAAAATTAATTAACATTTGCCTTTCGTCTGTCCGTAGCCTTAGAGCAGAGGTGTTTTTTTTTTTCCACAAGCATTCATTGAATTAGAAAATTCTATATTTTTACCATTCCACATGTTAATAGTTTGGCTGACCTGGCAAGGTGACGTCGTAGGTCCGAGCAGTTAAGAGGATACCCGAAGATTTACTGTTATAAAATCTAGCTCTCTCTACTTCCTTTCTGCCATGAACAAAAAGGACACCGTCTTTTTATCGCTATTTTGCTTTCATCAGCAAAAAGAAAACTCTTCTCTTAAACTTTTTACTTCTATGGACATATGATAAAATGTAAAATAATTTTTAACTTAGAGAAGTTTTAAATTGTTTTGTGAATACATTTTGAACGAAAATTTAGTGAAGATAACATTAAAACATTTTCTAAAAATTCGCTAAAAAAATTTGGTTGCTTTAGATTTAGAGATGTGTCCAAATGGTTATATAGATTATTACATTAGTAATAAAAACTATATTTGTTGCATTTTCCATACAGATGCCTTGACACACGTCTTAAAAGCTGACCTAACACAGTACTACACACACTAAACAATACGAATGTCGGTAAATTTTCTCTAAACTCTACCTTACTTGTTCTTACCATATTTGTTTGAATGAATGCAGATATTTTGGACAGGTCGTAACACTCAGTATAAAATAGAATAATAATACCAAAGGTAAGATTGTTTTGATTATTTTTATGAACCGTAATGAAACGAAACAATCCACTCTACAGGTGTTGTCATGTGACAATAGCTAGGTCAATACTAATCAACAATAATGTCCTTAGTAAATGTGACTTTTTTTCTTGCGAGCAGACAACCATTTCTATTTTCCCCTTTATAGGCAACTTCGGAATCTATTATGGTATGTTGACTAGTCAAATGGTGATCAATGGAAACACTTCATTCACGAGAAGTTCAACGAAAACAGATTCTAATGATGTTTAATCACGCAAATCCTGTGATGTTTAATAGTCCATGTTGACCTAAAGTCTTATTTTCATCGAGAGCTCGTTATTTAAAAACTGGAAATACAGTTGTATTTATATTTAATCCATTTAATGAGAAATTATATAATTATTTGTTATGGTAAACAATTAAATCAAAACTCACCTAAGTCACGGGGCATTGCCATATCGCTGAACGGGATCTTAATATTTCATGAAAAACGTGTTAATAATGCTTGAAATATTAGGTTTTGACAGTTTGGAATAGTTTATGAAAGGTTTTACTAATTGAATATTATAATACGTTAATAACCCGGAAATTACCATTAACTTAAACCTAAATAACTCAAATTAAAATTTCGAACATAAGTTTAATATCTACGTTTCTATATGGTTTTGTTGAGTTGTTTAAATGTTTCAAACACAAATAGGTTTTCGAATAATTATAATATAAGGTAACATTTGATTCTCCGTATCCTTGTGAGGGAAATTATTGTATGCAATAATTTATTACTTGCTATTTTGTATAAATAAAAGTGGCTTACGTACGGGATTTTATGCAGCATCGTATCATAGGTTAACCCAACAGTTTGTGAATGTTTTTTTTCAACTACTGGGTTCAGGTTTTAAGTGACACTTTAACAAGTATAAGATATCTAATACAACTGGACCTTGGCCTTTATTAAGCGTTATAAAAAGGAACATAAGACTCAAGTAAAATTTGTTTTTCTACTGAATCATTATTCTATGTGTTAGTGTTGATTTGTTTAAACCACTAGCCCTACTTTATTTATTTTTAAATATGCACCAGTGGGGTGTGAAAAATTGATCCTCGATATCTGGGTTCAGGTTTCAAGTTAAACTTTAATTATGATACCATAATATAGCTATTTAATACGCCTAGGTTTTAATAGAAAACATTGTCAATTTTCTCCAAAACTATTACACTATTAAGTAGGCACCCTAGAGTAAAATTAGTACAGAAAAAAGGGAAATATTTTACACTACAGAGTTTAGGCGTGATAATTAGTTGCAAGAAAGTCCTACATAGCAACTAAGATCTTAGTTTTTAAAGACTAGGCTACCACAGCTGTGCGTGAATAATTTTTTTCTCGACGAATAGGTTCGTGTTTCAAATGAAACTTCAATAACTGTAGGTTAAGGGACTTGATACAAATATGCCTAGAACTTTGCTCGAAAAGAGGAATTAAAAATGCGAGTAAAAGTTGTTTATCCACATAACTATGCAATATTTAAATAAATAAAGCCTTGTAAAGGGCAATTTTTCAATTGATATGACAGGCTGCCAAAATATAGGCAAGGCCTTCTTATATTCCTTTGGCCAAACTATTCAATCATCAAATAATATTGCATTAATCTTTGGTTTAATACTAACGAGGGAATGCCAGGTCTCCACCGTGGTTCGGATTCCACGTTAAACTGTAGGTCCTCCATTTCATCTCACAATCACCCTACCAAAATCACCCTACCATTACACATTAGCGTCAGTGCGTATAACCCGAACGGGTAGTAAGACGCGGTGCTAATAATAATAATAATACTAACGACTACCATAAGTATATATATTTTTCATTTATTCGTTTTATAACTCCAATAGCTAGGCTCTCATTTGTTATCTTTCAAAACTATCTCCAATAATCTCTATCAAATCAGTGCCAATAGTTTTCGTAAGTCTAAAACTTTTTTTTTTATTCTAGCTCGACAAAATCTTCAAAATAATCATTAATTCTTGTTCAAAATGCAGGATTTTTAAGCTTGTTAAATAATACACTCTAGCATATTATAAATATCTGAATCCGAATCAAATAGCATCATTAAACTGTATCTTAACTAAATCCAACAACACACATTGGAATGTTTTGAACAGTCAGCTGACAGAGTGGTGGCCATGTTGTTATCTACGCTAATTAACTTGAGGTTTACTCACTAACCTTCACATCTTCTTCGAGCTAGTGAAACCTGAAGTTTAAGCTCAAGTTATGTGATAACTTAATATTGAAACCGGTAATAAACATCTTAAACTGAGGTTATAAATTTAACCTCGACAAAACCTGACATTGACCATTAGTGGTAAATATGTTTCGGTTCACACAAAATGGGCTCGCCTTGGTGTAATTCCAAGAATTGGATTGTTTTATCATTTATCCAGTAAATAATGTTTCGCAAAACAATTTACTAAGCTCAAAATTAAAAGAAACCAAAGTTAAAATTAACAAAAATTAAATGAATTAAATCCGATGACGTGCCAAGTGTTAACATTCCGAATTCTGATTGCGCGTTGACTGGACGAGAGTGTGGCGGTACTCGCGTCTCGCGCGCTTTGACTCGGACCCGAGCGTCACCGAGGCCAGGCGAGAGAAAGCGAGGTTAGACGAGGCGAGACAACCAACTACACTCTCAGCTTCTCTCACTCGGGTTTCCTCGGGTCTTCTCGGCGAGAGTGTGGCGGTACTCGCGTCTCGCGCCCTTTGACTCGGACCCGAGCGTCACCGAGGCCAGGCGAGAGAAGGCGAGGTTAGACGAGGTGAGACCACCAACCACAATCTCGGCTTCTCTCACTCGGGTTTCCTCGGGTCATCTCGGTGAGAATGTGAAAGAGGCATAAACGTCTTCCTTTCTCACCTCTACTTCATTAGAGTAAGTATATATGCGAACACCCTAAAAAAAAGTAAGACGCACTGGTTAGAGAGAAAAAATACCAGTAGAATGTTAATCAATTTTTGTAAAAAAAAAAAAAAGTATGAATTATTGTATTTTCTAAAATGTTTTTTCTTTGAAAATTGGATTTTACAACCAAAACTTCCTTCGCTCACCGGCCGCAAAGAGCCCACGAGTCACCGGCTGAGTCACTGGTCAACTTCATATTTTCTTTCTGCCCCTCCTCGTCCCCCTGTAATGCATAACTCCTACTTTTCACCATCTAGCGTCCTCCCCATGTGTTGTTGCCCAGATACCAACTTCGGTTTTACCACAAGCGGTATTTGATCAAGTCGCTAAAACATCATTAGAGCACTCTGGGCTCATAAAGGATGGGCGTAACTTTGTTGTTTCAACAGAACCTCCGCTTAAATAGAGAGGGGGAAGCCTAAATGGAGGGGAGAAGTTGTATTAAAATTAAATGATTCGATATCAAGAACTAATTAATTGTAGCTTGTCACACGTTCTATTGTGATCGGCTTTTTTTTTTGTCACCGCGTCTTACTACCCGTTAAGGCTATACGCATATGTACTAATTAAGCTATTGTGTTAAGGATACAACACAGTGCACGAACAAACTTTTAATTTCTCTAATTGTATTACTTTTAAATAAAAACAACTGATTTTCTAAAATATTAATTTTACCAAACATAGTAAACATTCTCACTTTTAGGTCTCTATTTTATGTGATCATTGAAAATGACAGCTTGTAAGCAATAAAGATGTACAGTAAAACCATTAAAAAAACATAGAGTAGTATGTCTGTGCACTTGGCTTAGTAAAAACATTAAAAAAAAATCTAATACTGTAAACTACCTGTAAGACATTTAATAATATAAAAAATAGCTTTATAATATTATGTTGATTGTCAGCAGCTGGCAGCATTAAAAAAAATACATTATCAATATAATAAACAAAAAACATCATCATTCATTACTATCAAGCGGAAAAGGGTTGCCAGGAAAATTTTACAAATATTGGCTTAATCACCTGTAAAGCCAGGGAATTTTCTAAAAGAACTTTAGTAGCCACTATTAAACTAATTTAATGGGGTAGGAATAAGGAAGGAAACATTTTAGAGGTAATATATCAACATTTGTGAGAAAGAATAGTGGGAAAGGGTGACCTCCTGGTCTAGGGGTAAGGTGTCAGACTTGTGTGCTGGGGGTCCGGGGTTCAATCCTCATTCCCGGCACAGATTTATCTGATTACCAAACCCTTCCTTCACCTCTGACAAGACATCTTGTGAATGTGGGGAATGC
>CABFOV010002599.1:50414-67018 GCA_902141375.1 Timema poppense
CGCTGTCTTAGAAGACATCACTTTCTCCAATATTTCCTCCCACAACCCCAATCCCTTTAAAAAAAAAAAGCTCACAGTGACTAGCCCCTTTTGTCTTCTGGCGCCAAACCACCCTCATTCGATTGCTCTGCTGTCATATCGTCTTCCTGCTTGCCTGTCTTTTGTTTTATCGTCCCCCCTCTATGCCACACTACTATCACCTCGATCTATGAAATACTCCACTCGCCCCGGACCCCTATTCCCCCTTTCCTTTCGGTTTTTCATCACCGTTCCCTGAGAAATCCAATAGAGCCAATCATAACGTCGCGCCGTAATTTGTGTTTTGGTCCCGGGCTAACGAACGAAAAGATAGAACAGGCGACGACACAGAACAGGTTTAATTAAATAAGTTTTCAAAGTAATAACACGAAGTCCTCTTCGATTACTTTTTTTTTTAGCGCCGCGTCTTACTACCTGTTCGATTTAAACGCCTATGTAATCATTACACTAATGATTTAGGAACGGGGAAGGTTTAATTTAGAAGGAGTGGATTTACATTTGCGTGGGAAAACATTTAGGGAAAACCACCTACAGAAGACCCAACCGGGATTCGTAACCCGATCTCCCTATCATTGGCAGTCTATCACGAAAGTGACGCCTTAAACCGTGCATCCACCGAAGCAGGCCTTCGTTTACTGAACCAAGAGATTGATTGCTCTTGCGAGGTTTTTGGACCAGTAGTGTTTGGCGAGGGCCTGTTCTATGTAATCGCCCGAAATTGTGGTCACGTGGTTCAATATGTCAACCTATGTCTTTTATGGTTTATCGGCAGTCAGGGAGTGTTTATGTTCGAATCTCGGCTGGGTGTACCGTGGTTTTTCATAAAGAGTTTTTACACTTTCCGGATCTACTAGTGCAAGAATGCGGATGGTCCGTGAAGGTTAATAAGGCGTGTAGCATAAGGAGAGTTGTGGAAAGGGCGAGGGGGGAGCGTAGAAGGTTGAGTTAGGGGAATGTATTGAAAGGGAAATACGTTGGTTCACCAAAAGAACTCCTAAGGGTTCGTTCGGCCAGACTGACGATCGAGCGACTGGGTGGCCAAACTAGCGAGCGAGCGCGTGATTAGCAGATAGCTCTAGATAGTTGTTGACGAGGAAGCAAAGGTTCGAATCTTGGCTCAGTGAACTGAGGGTGGTTTTTGACAAGTGATTTATTGTTGTGGTTTTCTCATCCTCTCTCACACGCTTATGGTGATTCTTATTTGTAAAGGCCTACTTTGTTTATAATATTGAAGTATTTTAACATAACACTTTTACATATATACATTTATCGGTATGGTTTATGATCTTACCAATTAAACTAGGCCGTTAATAGCAAGTGTGATAAATCTATCGATAGTGATAAAAATGTTAAAATGGGAAATTTTCCTAGCACTCAATTAACCAACATACGATAATATTGCCCAGCTCCTGTAAGCTAGACTGTACCGGGTCGAGCGCGCGCGCTTGAAAGATAGAACTGGTTCTATTTTTCGGGCGAGTGACTGAGCTTTCGTCTATCTATCTTTATAAGCGAATCATAAAAATATATTGAGGTGATCTTTATATTAATTAGAAAACTTTCACAAAGTGTAAAATTTTGATAATATTTATTACGTTTAAATAATTTTATTTCGGAGAATTTGATACTCTCCCATTGGTTGTAAGGACTCACTTGACATGGTATGTTCACAAAGTTAACATTTATATGGATTTAATGACAATAAGTAAACAGAGCTAACTTAGTATGCAGACGAGGCTCAAGCATTTTAAGTAGGCTTGCTCATTTATAAAAAAAAATCTTCTGCCGTTGAAAAATGGTACCTCTCTAAGCAGGCTTCTCCTTTGAGTTCACCATAGGTATTTTTCATTTGTCGGTAGAGACCGTCCTTTGTGTGCAGCTCAAGAAGACCTCGAGACGACTTTGCTTTGCACCCATTCCTCCCCCTTCTTTGTTCGATGCATATGGATCGAAAACAATTACTGCCCCTGTGGCGTACCGTCACACGGTGTTGTATGGAGGGGGAAGGAATCCTCAGAAAGACCACTAACGCTTCCTACCTGCATTTATATTAAACATTAGTGACGCACTTCACGTGGGTATAGCTCTTATAAGGCCACCCAAAACGTCATTTGGCTCTGTCATTTGTTTTTACTCGCCTTAAAGTTTATTTTATCTAGTTCCTCAAGTTTCGTTACAATATTATTATTTATCAATTTGCTTTTTTCTTTTTCGCTCTTTTTTTGTCATTTGATATTTTGTTTTGTTTATTTTCTACGTTCTGTTTGAGATAGTGGCTCTTAAAGTAGAATTTGAGACATCTGGATGATTAGATAGTAGATTTTGCGATGTAAGTTTAGGATTTTATTTACTCAAATTATCTCTTAGTAATATCAGTAAAAAGTAATTCGATTTGAAACTATTGATTTTAATGGGATTAACTATTAAAATAAAATGTGTCCATATTTTAAATTCTTTGTTTTAATCTAGGTCAAAATTTAGAGTTATTGATTTTATTAGTGATTTGCGTATTACTGCCCGTTCAAGCTGACCAAAAATTATATTGATTTAAGATGAAGGTGGGTTTACGAAAAAAAAATACACCAGCATCCACCTGGAGAAAGGATAAGGAAGACACATTATAAAGGGGAGGACCATCCCTCTTATACCCGGTGAAGATTCGTTTTAGGCCCGTCGCCAATTAATATGACAAGATATTTTGTCATATGACAGTCCCATGAAGAATTTTACACGTTGTTTAAATCAGTTGCCGCACACCGAACTGACGTCATATGGCATCATCTGACAATCATATTACATCGAACGTATGTCCGATGGGTTTTACTCGTCCGACAAAACCTTCCCTGAAGCAGGTCATCCTATTATTATTATTAAGTAAAATTATTATTACTATTTGTTTGTTTGTGCTTACACAACTCTTCTCTCGTTTGCTGTGATACCTTGTCTATACAGTAGCCCCATGGATTCTTTGGTGCTGACTGACAGCTCACAGCTGACTTCTGACAGTCAACATTTAGGTATATACCTAAATGTTGATCGTCAGAAGTGACAGCTGCTAAACACATGTTTTTGAAGATCATATGGTTCGGCGTAGAGATACATAATTTGGTCTGGTAACTTTTCAAAGTCAGTCAGCACCAAAGAAGCCATGGGGCTACTGTAGTTTGTGTGAAGCTTCCTAATCTTGTCTTCAATTAACAAACGAAGAATCAAAAGTTTCTACACTTAGGGTGGTGAAATTTTTGAACTTTTTTCATTTTCTCTCAATTTATTTAAAAACACTAAAATGTATATTTCTTTGTACATAGGATGCACCCAACACTTTCTTTGTCTGGCCTCCTCTTCCAATAACAGTAAAGAACAACTTATTAAAAGTAAAAGCTCTACATCATCCTCACATGACGCTATGGGGTTTGAATTCTGCCCGGCCTTTGCCACATAATTGTCGCTCAACGGGACCAACAATTTGTAAAATGACATCATGGGACGTTTTGTCATCTTGTTGAGCTACCGGCCTTAGTATGCCAGTCGAACACTCCGGCATTAACTTAGATAAACGTTAATGTTGACGTTGGTACTAGCGGTATGATCTCTTCGCCAGAGTGTAACTGATTTTAATCTTCCGGGAGAATATTGATAGATAATATATTTTAACTGTCACTCTCATCGCCACCATATTTGATAATGAATACACGTCAAATGTTGAGCGTCATTTTCATAATTAATTTAATTTTGTAAAACTAAGATTTGTTTTAAATGTGAACGCAGAGTAATATGATGGTATATTATAATAATGTATGATGATTGACGTTTAAATCAATCGTATAGGCCCACGTCCAATAAATAATAAAACCTAATGAAGATCGAATATTATATTCTTAGAAATCGTGATAAATACTTTTTTTTATAAACACGTTTTTTAATACAAACAGCTTATCTGTAAGCAAATATCTACTTATCTATGCCAATAATTACATTAGTGAACATACGTTATAGTATAAGATGCAAGGCTGGGAAAACACAGGAAAATCAGGAAAACCAAGATAATGTTTTGTGTCTGGGGAAAAAAATATGTGAAACACAAGTAACACCATAAAAATCTAAAAGAAAAATTAGAATATTTGTAAATTCGTATCATTATATGGAAGCTCTAAATAACAGGCCTTTGATTTGAAGTAAATATGGAATTGTAAGTGGGTGGATTGGGCAGTTCATAGTAGAATATTAGAAATGAATACAATAATTCGCCAGGAGACTTCAGTTCTGTATAATTCATCCAGCTGAACGTCAGATACTCCGTACATTATGTACTAAGTAACATTAGTTCTTAGTGAGAGGGGAATCATAGTTAGGTTAGGTTAGGTTAGGTTAGGTTAGGTTAGGTTAGGTTAAGCTATCAGTGACCAATCCACCTTGAGAGGGAAATGTTGCTGGTAGCGTTCCGTCAAAAGCAGTTCCAAACACCAATGACATAACCTCAATCAAATCACTTTTAAAAAATCTTCATTTATAAAGCAGGGGGTGATCTACCGATCTATCTTGTGGCAATTTTCAGTCGATCGCACAAGAAAACTATTTAGTCATCAAAATTTGATCTCTTTGTCTTCCAAACTTGCAAATATATCAAATAATTATTTCTATTAACATTTGCGTGTGACACAATTAGCCTTAATTCATCATCGGTAATGTTATTGGAAAATTAAATAGTTTGATATGAAAATACGCATTTAATTTATTCAATTATTCAATACAGACAGTATTTGAGGAAAGATTGAATTTAAGGAATAAATATAAGATGTATAGACAAAAACAGGAAACAGAAGTAGAGAAAATAAACGATGGGTGACATTTTTTTTAAGTCAATCAGTGTTCAAAATGGTCCCCGACACTTGTTCGATCTGAAGTATTCGGAATGGGATTTTTTTTAAATCTAGAAAATACAGAGAGTATGGTATAACAGTAGGAGCGTAGGTGACGCAAGAACAGGCCAGTATCTTTGCAGTTTTAGTAGCAAAATATTTTGTTTGTCAAAATAAATAAGATATTTCTCCATTAGAGACAAAAGAGTTTAAATTTCTTCACACGGTGGTATCAGAACTTCTTGAATATCTGTCTGGAATTTAATAAATGACAACTTTTCATCTTTTTTTAAAAAAAAAGTTTCTCATCTAATGCCATTATACTCATGACAGATATTTAACAACTTACTGTTGCTATCAGCTAGTGAAGAAAATTAATCTCTTTATTTCTAATATAGAAATATCTTATCTATTTTGAAAAAAAAAAAAAGTTTTGCTATAAAACTGCAAAAAACAAAAAAAAAACTTAACCTTTCGTGCGTCCATGTTCGCCCCACCTTAAGAAGACAGTGGTGTCTCGGAAAATTGTGATTATGAAGTGGCATGATAATAACAGTACTCTTATGAAGGCCATGTTAACTTTAAACTTCAAAGATGTCCCTAATAATTGGCCATTTTGTCCCAGAATTGAACATATCCTTCTTCATCTACTAAAACTAAGTTCAAGAGGTTCAACACCTATACTTTTCTCCTGATATTTTCTCGTTTCTTAAGAAAATTTAAATTTAAAAGGACTATGCATAAACTATTCTAATTTAATTCCTTGAGAACTTTTTTTTTTAGTGAAAGCGTTTCTCTGAGAGTTCTAAGGGAATGGAGAATTTTGATCCACGGTTTTTGCATAGAGATCATCCTATCCACTTTGAAAGTTAAAGATAAAAAAAGGGGGGGGTCTCTTTCTATCTTCTCTTCCTCCTCTCCCTCTTATTTCATATTTCTTCGAGGGAGTTTTAAAGTGGGTTTATTTGTAATCTTTGAATTTCTTTACTATTTACTGCTCATTTAAGCATTTAGGCTTTGTATAACATCACTTTAATATAATTTTAAACTTATAAAACATACAATCCTCTTCTCTCTCTCCTCCCCCCCCCAAAAAAAATTACCCCCCCCCAAAAAAAATTTATATATATATATATAGAGAGAGAGAGAGATATATATATAAAAAGTGAGAGAGGCAGGCCTCATTCTACATAACTTTTCCCAATTAAAAGTTTTGAATACATTTCAGCGCGATAATCTTTATCCATCGCTGAACGCAGCCCACTAGTTAGTTTCTTTATAATTTTAAACAAATTTATCATTTTCTCCCAGTTTAAAGTTTAGATGCTACTTAGTGGCTTTTTTTTAATGTGTTTAAAATAAATGTATATAGTTAACAGAACTTAAAACGCCGTATATATTTCCATATTTTAAAAATATTGAAAATATTTTCTTTATAATGGTAAAGAAAGATATTTTATTTAACTAAAATTTTAAAATAAATTTGTATTATTTGTTTAAATATAAATTGATAGGCCTATCTGTCGATTTTTTTAGCCCCGCGTCTTACTACCCGTTTGAATTTGAAAATTGAAATTTTGTATTTAGGGCCTACGAAAATTATTAATTACCATAAATGGTTTGTGAGTGCCATAGTTAGCTCAACACAGGATTGTAAAATGTGAAACTATCAAAAAGTGGGCTAAAAAACTGATAGTTAAATTCTACGGTCCCGGCACAGATTTATCTGATTGACAAACCCTTCCTTCACCTCTGACCAGACGTGTATTATTCACAGCTTGTGAATATTTGGTATGCCAGGCCTCCACCGTGGTTCGGATCCCACGTTAAACTGTAGGTCCTCCATTTCATCTCACAATCACCCTACCATTACACATTAGCGTAAGTGCGTATAGCCCGAACGGGTAGTAAGACGCGGTGCTAATAATAATGATAGTTCATACATATATGGTTTTCACTTGAAAATATTGACTTTTGTGGTTCAGATTTAAAATTAATGTTTTTGAATAAAATGCTTTACTTGTGAAATGATTTGAAAACATTTAGTTTTCGTAGCCATCCTTCAGCACAACTGCGGAGTCTTCAGGTACAGGAAGTAGTTTCTTCTTTGCAGACTTCTTCAGCATAGAAGAAAGCACTCATTTATGAGAATCACCCTTCGTAGTATTATTTTTTTATCACTGCATCTTACTACCTGTTCAGGTTATACGCATATATGATAATTATTCTAATGGGGTAGGGATGAGGAAGGAATAATTTTAGAGGTAGTCTGCCTACATTTGCGTATAAAAGGAGAGTGGTAAATCAACTAGAAAAAAACTATCATCAATAGTTCTTACCAGGATTCGAACACCAATATCCCCTTCATAAGCGGACCAGTCTAAAACGAGAGTGACGCCTTAGACCGTTCGGCCACTGAAGCGGGTGATTTAATATTGTTTTGTCAATATTTAACATAAGCGCAACATCTTATGGGAAATATAACAGCACCTAATAACCCCTTGTTCTAAAGGTACTAGCTCATAACCCTTTCTCGCCTCTAGTTAAGTCAACTAATTAGTGGCAGATTAATCGATTGGAGGCCTCCCTTTAATTTAAAATCATATTTTAAGGGTTTCAAACAAAAATAAATCATGTATTATTTTTCAAATAAACAAAAATATCCACAAATAAAAAAAAAACATACTCGTGTAGTCTTAAGATAAAAATAAAATCCGCACCCCTTTTAGTAATCTCTTTTTAGTAGCCCTAATACATTTTCTTCTTCTGCCTAATAACTTCGTATATTTATTGTCAATAATCGCTTACATTTTTCTTCGGCACGGGACCTATATTAAACACACGTGACTTAATTTTTGTTTCTGATAATGGGTTGCGTAATTTACGTCCTCACTTGGTACAACACGATTTCTTTTATAGCAATGGCGGTTTTAAAATTTCTGTCGCTTCGTGGCTAGTGTGACTTCATAGAGTGTAATGGTTTGTCCAATACTAGGAGGGAGGAGTTTTAAGGGCACAGTATGTTTGTAAATACTATGGTAAAAGCGAAATTATGTCGTAATGATTTTGGAAAAACTCTTCTCACTCCCAACACCATATTAATATAAAATTTTGTTTGTTTCCGCGCATTTTTGAAACTCTTTGCTCGGCCCACCTAATCACAATAGTAGTACTATGTTAATTTTACCTTCTGAGTCATCCATTAACCACGTAACGTGTTTTTTTTTAAACTTTTTAGCCTCCCTCTTCTCATGTAATACCAAGTAGAAATTTAGCCTGATCCCTTCCCTCCCCCCCCCCTCAACCTGTGTTACGTAACTTTTCTAACCATAAGTGAATGTCATTATTTCATCTAGGGATTTAAGTCTTAGAACACAAGAGTAGAGTATATTCCTTTCAAATATTAATAGTACACACAAAAAAAGGTGGATGACAGTTTACAAAATTTATATAATACTATAAATACTACAATTCACTCCTCACATGTGTTTGGAGTTTGAAGTCTCGGGCAGATAAAGCCACCTAAGCGCATTCGAAATAGCTATAAACAAAAAGTGCTAAACTTGCAATCTCAACGTCGTAGATATTCGTAAGTTATTATTATTAATATTATTAGCACCACGTCCTACTACCCATTCAGGTTATACGCACTTACGCTAATGTGTAATGGTAGGGTGATTGTGAGATGAAATGAAGGACCTACAGTTTAACGTGGAATCCGAACCACGGTGGAGGCCTGGCATTCCCCACATTCACAAGATGTTTTGTCAGAGGTGAAGGAAGGGTTTGGTAGTCTGATAAATCTTTGCCGCGACCGAGGATTGAACCCCGGCCGCCAGCGCAGAAGTCTGACACCTTACCTGTAGGCCGCCAGGTCACCTCGTAAGTTATCAATAGGTATGTTCATTAAAGGCTAAAACATTGACATTGATATTATTTTTCATGATCAGAATTTGAGTATAAGATCTGTGTTACATAACACTTAGATGTACCCTCCTCCCCCTCCATGTTACAACATGTAGACATTATAGCTCCCTTTCACTCCCCCCACAAAGCGTTACGTGGTTTATGGATGATCCTTTATCTAGACCCCTCAAATGGAGAAGTATTGTGATCGTAAAAAAACCTCCAAATTTTGTTAAATGTCGACGTTTTACGAAATCAAAACATTTGTTTTTGCGATGCCGTCCGTCCGTCTGTCTGTCTGTCTGTCTGTCTGTATCTCCGTTTAGAACCGAAACCATCTTACTGATCGGTCTAGAACTTTGTTTTCATAAGGTCTCCCCGAGCTCTTAATGTAATTAGATATCCAGCCCTAAACTTAAGGGTAGTTAGGCCTACTTAAGAGCAAATCTATTTTCTAAAAATTGGCTCTAACGATTTGGATTAAAGGTGTTCTTTAGACATTGTTAAAAATTACAAACAGAAAGGTGGTTTTTATTTTTCCATAACAATGAATATAAGCAGAAATTTCCAATTCTGATCTTATTATATCAGTAATTAGTTGAGATGCGAAATAAATTATCACTATAAAGTTGTACTACTGTTGAAATTTAAAAATTTTAATCTGGAATATATTTGTTATACCAATAGTTTCTGGGCTATAAGCAAACATTTAGATTTTTTTTGTGGAATATTTAGAAATGTGTAATGATCGTCATGCTCTTTGGTGGACACCGATGCACCTCTTTTCTCGATATCGCATTGTTTATGCAACAGTGTATATTATTTCACCCGCCTGGGTGGCGTAGTTGGCTAACGTGCTTGTCGTGTTGAGCTCGACTGCTGAGGACGGGGAGATTGAGGTTCGAATCTCGGTCGGGTGAACTGGGGGTGGTTTTTCCTCAAAGGTTTTCCACTCTCCCTCCACGCAAATGCGGGTTCACTTCCTCTAATTCAACTTTCCCAATTCCTAATCCATTAGAGTAATTAGTAATTAAAGCGTATAACCCGAACGGGTAGTAAGACGCGGTGCTAAATATTATTATTATTATTATTTTATCTCGTTTCAAAAATGTTACTAACTTTTAGTATATATCTATATTTTAAGACTAAAGAGAGAGGGATAGAGTTTGTGCGGTGCACCATACCATTTATATTTATTAATTAACAAAACGTTTAAAATGAAAGAAAGAATCTTGCTTTGGTTTTTTTTATTCCCGATGCACGCGCTTCTTGCAAATGCAACCGATCAAACCTCCCCGACGACACGTAAAGAGTTCCTTCCATAATCCGACGCCTTCTTGAGGTTTCTTTCCTCTCGACGACAGTACTGGTCTGGAATGTCTTCCGGGTTGCTTCTTGAAGAGTAGACAGACGAATATGACTTAGACCCGAGGCACAAATTCCGTCTTCTCTTGTGCTTTTTTCTGGGCGGGGGTGTGGGGGGCAGGGTCCGTGGCGCGTCGGTAGAGAGGCATTGGGCGCAACCTCCTCTTACCCTCCTGGTTTATTTTCCCACCATCCCCTTGCAACCTTTGACTTTTAGACCAGGAGGGAAGATCGGATCTGGACGAGAACTTATATTGCTGAGCCTTTTCGTCGAGAGTGGAGGTATCATGTTGTTAGCCTCATGTCGTTGGAAAGAACCCATGAGGGGCGATGCTTTAATTCATACGTTGCGTGACTAGCTATGGAGAGTCCGAATCCCTGTTGAATTTTAAAGTTGCTTTTATTGGTCAAGTCTCGGAAGTCACCCGTTCTCCCGGTAAACGAATAACAAACAGTTCTGTTCGAATGGGGGATTAGCTGACGTCCTAATATCGATCACACGACCCTTTGTTTTTAAGTCTTAGTTCAGGTCCAAAGCATGGGAGGGTATAAGTAATTTGGAATTCACGTCTGTTCTGCGTCTTAATACCCGTCAGGACTACTCACATTTTTTTATTTATGTGTTATGGGTGAGTATGTTAGAATTTAGCGGGAAAATATTAATAATTTTTCGAACCATTTATTAGGGGGGTGACTCTGTTCCCCGTCCAAGAAACGAACTCCGATCTCCCCATCACAAGCTAACCAAACAAGACGTGACTGCTACTTTGTCCGTGGTCCCACATCAGTGTTTTTTTTTATCGATAGTAGCGGTTATTTATCTTGCCTTCCGACCCAATGACCTACCACCTGCTCTGCGAGGAGCCACGCCCAATGAGATACCCGTAAGGTTACTAATTAGTCCCAGGGGCGTCGCCCAACAAAACACTCCTTGTTCCACTGCGGGGCTCTCAGGGGACTTGTGTGTCACCCGCTCCTCCATTTTGATTTTACTATTGGCGTGTTGATAAGCTCAAATTTTAAATTATCCATTTTCATATACACACTTTTTTTTATATATATAAAATTAGTTTACCTCGGCTGTCTTGGGGTAATGTACTCACCTCAGGACTCGATATTCGTGGGTTCGAACCCAACTGAGGTCGACGGATTTTTCTTTAGTGATAAAAATCCGTAGCACAACTTCCTTCGAAGAGGAAGTAAAGCCATCTGTCCCATGTCGATTGTGGAATGTAGAAGAACCTTGCTAGGCTCTTTCGTTCTCGCTCATAGAAATTATAGTGTGCTGATATAGTCAATTGGTTCAGAAAGTGCACGTTAAATACCTCAAATAAATTAAATGCAATTTATAAATCTGACTCCATATCTAATTAAGTTTAAAGTAAATTTAAATGTCAATGGAAGATAATTTATTTATCTTTAAAAAAATGTCGCCTCGTATACATTTTAGAAAGTGCACATTACAATTTATTTAATATTTCATGTTTCATTCCTTGATATCCTTGATTATATAATATGAATTTGATTAAATTTAGATATAATGGCGTATGACTTTAACTATGCCAATTTAAGTGATTTAATAAAATAAGGTAACACTCCCTCTCGCTTTTCACGCAAATACTGGTACATTTCATCTAAATTCTATATCTCTCATTCTTACAATAATAGCCTAATTTGTAGCTCACTTATACGTATAACCGAATAGCTAGTGAAACCCGGAGGGATAAAAATAAAATTAAAAACATCTCATCCCTTTTGATGTCTCGCATGGATTGATTTCTGCTGGTGGTTCTTTTACCAGGTGTCAAGAATACATTTACATTGTTTGAGATTTGACATCTTTTTATACAACACTAATATTATATTAGCAACAAGCCACTACTATTTTTACCACCGATTCCCTTCTTCTATAAAACAACCTTTCACAACTATCGATGCTATTAAAATTTTGTGTACGAGTACAATCATTTTATAGCTACAAAATAATGTTTTGAGTAAGTAGATGTATTGCAAGAATAGTTGGGGGAAAGGTAATAAGTAAACCCACTACATAAGATATAAACTCTCTATCTGACAGTCGATATTTTATTAAAGCTGCTCTTTCCTCTTGGTAATTACTCATGTAGGATCTTATAGGTGATGATAAATATGTTTGACTACGTTTATTGTACCCCAATTTACTCACCTCATTCAAAAAAAAAGTCCTTTGTTTTCCAATACCATATTGAATGTAGGGTGATAAAGGCATTTGCAATGTTGACAAAGCTAATTTTACAATCAGCCCTTTTACAAGGTGCGCCTTGAAGGTGAATTTAAAAATATCAATTAACTAGTATTTAGTTGATGACAGATATAATTAAAACTGTAGTAAAAGTAAAACTCTTTTAAGTTGGTAGCATATGAGCCTTTAAGGTCAAACAGATCCCATGGAGAAATTTCTATACCCTTGCCGACAGGTCCTATCGCGATGGCTTAGTTAGCAACGTTCATTAATAAACTCCCAGGGTTGTAGGGTGTAGGGGGAAGAAAGATAATTCGGGACCCGTATTTTGTATGTAGGCGCGAAATAGAGAGGTGTTGGTGTTAAATATTTGAATGTTGTAACAATAGATCGTTTGAACCATTAAGTTCAAAACTTTCACCCTCACTTCCAACATTATGTATACGGGCGTCGCCTGTTTATTGCTTAAACACCTCACGCTTCGATATTTCTCGTGATATGCTCATGATATGCTTTTCTGTGATGCTTTAAAAAAAAACTCATATGTTGATAATATAACAAGTTATTTTCTTACCTTGTGTGTTTCCACTTTGTAGTAAAAAATATTTTTAACTAAAATAAATATTCTGCAGTATTTGAGCGTTAGCTATGCGTTTCAGAGATGAGATAGTTGGCCTCCTTAAGGTGGGATGGAAGGGAAAGCATTTTTTTTTAATTTAGTAGAAAAAAAATCTTTGGCCAAAAACAATATCGCTTTATTAGATACGTTAAGTGTTTTTTGTTGTTTTTTTTGTAAGAGTAATTTTAACAGTTTTCTAATATGTCATAAGCATAATGGCATTTGAACATAAGTTTTTAAATGAAAATAAAAAAACTCCTGTTTGGATAGACAATTGAACGAAACGTATCTTCTGAAATATTTCATCTATTTGGCAATTATTTTTTGCACAAATATTTGAGTACCCTTCCTACAAATCAAGTTATGCATAGGCTTTAGACACAACTTTGTGAAAGGCGCGCAACAATAACGTTATTTTGGAGTGATTTTACCTAACACATGAATAATGTAGAACAAATTCTTATCGAGTGTTTTAAACTTGTTTTATAAATATACGTTCTTAGAATCAAGTTTTTCGGAATAATTTTCAATTTAAGACGAAAACAATTGTTTTCCCCAAATTTAACGGTATTGACTTACATTACACTTTATTATAATTACCCTAAAAATTCCCAACTTATTGCAAAACTATTGTTATTTTTTATTTAATGTGAATTAGTGTGAATCCTTCCCTCTAGACTGAGATAAAGGTCCACATAAAGAGGCACAGTCTATTCGCCATAGGAGTGGTGTTAACTGAAAGGTAGCAGAAGATTTTTATTGCAAACATTGATTGAAAGTAGCTAATATGGAAATAGTTATTTAATTTCTTAGTAATACTATATTATCAATCAAAAGTGTTAATAAACGCTTCTAATAATACTTATATAAGGATTATTATATAAATAGGTATTTCTCTAACTTATTGAAAGAACAAGAAATATTGATAAAACTATTGTTTTTTGCTTCGGCTGCCGTGGAATCAAAAGATTTAAGGTGCATAAAATAATAACTTGGAAAGTATTATATTTACACTGGTATTTTGTCATAATTGGTCACGTAAATAAATAAATGTTCTTTATAATTTAGAGAAAGAACCATATATAATATAATATTAGTTTTAAAATAAACTTTTTTTATTTTGTAAACATAACCAACTGATCACGGTTTGTAAGACGTCATTAACCACCCTTATTTATTTTGGTTCATGGCCTCAATTTATGAAGAGAATGCAACCTTTTAGAGGCTTGTTTTTAAAGCATTTTTTAATTGAACTAATTAAAGGTACCGCTTATACAAAAAAACATCCAAACTGTTATTTTTCTTAGGTTCGCTTCAAAAAACACATGGTTTGTTGTGAAAGTATTCTATTGTTAAACGTGACAACAGCTATTGTTAAACGTGACAACAATTCAACCCACGGTCTTGCAGATCATGTGTTTTGTCCAGTGGATGCATGAGAGTAGATCTGGTAACTTTTTCTAGCTGTCATTTTCCACCACTCCTGTGATGATTGTAGTATCTAACACTATCACCTGTTAACTCAAATATCTTAACTAACTTTTAGGGGCGTATCAAACATAAGTAATATATATGTGTGTGACATGGATATTGGATATTGACTTATTAAACCTTCCTTCACCTCTGACAAGACATCTTGTGAATGTGGGGAATGCCAGGCCTCCACCGTGGTTCGGATTCCACGTTAAACTGTAGGTCCTCCATTTCATCTCACAATCAACCTACCATTACACATTAGCGTAAGTGCGTACAACCCGAACGGGTAGTAAGACGCGGTAATAATAATAATAATGATTTATTAAATGAGAGTAAAGTGACACTTTAGGTAAAAATATATATAAAAGTAACGTTTAAAAAATGTAAATTGACTTAATAAATAGAAAATAATGTGACACTGAAAAGCACTCCTGGAAATCAAAGCAAATAATAATACTGTCGTGTATAATACGTTTTATTTAAATAAAATCCACCGAAAATTATAGGCCTTATTATCGACACGTTGTCCATGTTTTATCCATTATATTGTGTGTGATTTTTCTTTGCTCTTGTCAAAGAGGCTTTATGAACGTAACCCTAAATAAGTTTTTTGTTTTCTTATTTGTTACAGAAGAGGAATGGGGGACAGACGGAAAGAATCGAGGGCCGCCCGGATGCGAACAGTCAGGTAAGTTTGGGTCAGAATATCTCTATTCAAAGCATCGTCCCGTATTACTTTTAAGGTGGCGTGAAATGGAACGAGAGCTAAGGTGTTTTAAGATTACAAAATCTATAAAATATTGATAGAATTTTAATCTTCTACATATTGTAATATCAACAGTTTTTTGAAAAATTTGTCATAGATATAGCATAGTTTGAACAAAAAAAATTTCTCGTTCTATTTTAAAAGTTTCTGTTAAAATTCCAGGATGTTCATGACTTAATATCCATACTGTTGAGATTACTCTTTGGAGACAAACTAAAAATAGATACTAGAGCAATACTTTATTTATTTTGGCCAAAATGGTACGTCATAAAAAAATAGACAAATTAAATTGTGTCTTCTTTCATCCCACTTTAACACTTTTTTTAAATACAATGGTCTTTGTAGTTTTCTGAAAATACTTCTCTATTCTGTTTAAGCCTATACTCCTTTTAACCCTTCACCTACAATCACCCTTTGCCATTTAAATAAGAAACAAGGGGTCAAAAAACTAAGTGCTTTGATTATCTCAAGGTAAAGAAGGAAAACTCGCTCAAATATCTTTAAATGTTCTGTTGTGAGACTCTAAAATAGTTACTTTTTTGTCATAGCTCTTCAAACATACTAAGAAATTGTTTGAAAATGAGCTAATGTCACATTTTAACTCACATTTGTTTCTATTAATAAAACTCTAAATATATGGTTGTTAAGGAAATCTTTTGACTTCAATTCTTGAAATAATGCATCGTATAATTAAATATTGCGTTAGAGCTGAATGTTTGTGACGAAATATATCGTTTACTGAGGCGGCCATCTTGAGATGACACCTATTTTATAGTTGAGACGTATTACACACGCCCAGAAATATTAAGACGTTCGTTTGCAAGTTAGTTTTTTCGAATTAAACTCTAAAACTGATTAACGTATTTAGACACGGTTCTTACTAATGTGTTAAGAGGCGTAACTAGGGTTGGTGGTGGTTAATGGCACCCGGGGCTAATTAAAAAAGGACGCCTCTCAAAACTGCTCTTTAAAATTTGGCTGAAATTGTATAATGGTACTCAACTAGCTACTCGCTATAATATCGGTTAAAAAAGTAATAAAAATAAAATACTTTTATTGTTTAAAAATAAAATTTATATTTAAACTAATATTAATGATGAATTTGGCGCCTAGGCCGTACGACCTAGCTGACTCACCCAAGTGACGCCATTATATATAGGCTATATTATTTTCCTGTTCAAATTCATAAAATTGGTGATTTTTTTTATAGATTCTTTCTTAATAAATATCGTGAGTAATGATACTCTCTATTAATAAAATGGAATATTGAAAATAGTGTCATTTTGTGTTATTTATAATTTGATCACCATATCTACAGTATTTAATTACAAAGATTAATTAAATAATACATTT
>CABFOV010002600.1:0-24570 GCA_902141375.1 Timema poppense
TTTTGGACTCTGACTCCTTTCAATACGAATGTGATTGCTACCTGAGATAAAGGTTGCAGAGGATTAGAGCTTTGTTTGCCAAGCCAGCCCTACTCTTTGGAATGATGAGGAGTAGAGGGGGGCTCTAAAGTGTCGATAGCTCTAGCAAAACTGTAGATTTGACTGAGCCACCGAGACAAGGTAAAACTCAATTGCTTTCTTCAGCTACCGTCAATTTGGGGCTGGCGCTGACGCGACTCTTCACTTCCAACGACCATTGACCGGGCCCTTAAGGTTCTGCTTATAATATTTAAATTTACAATATTCTGATTTATTTTTTGCATATTGCTACTGCTTTTAACCACTCTCTAGTTAATTATTATTGCTATTTTTTATTCCTATCATTATTTTTTTTTGTAACCATTCGTCATTGTATAAAATTATCTAGCCTTTTTTGTTTAGTTTATTTTCTCGTGTAAATATATGTATTTTTATGGTACTTGTGTATTTTTCGGTGCCGACCTGTTATAGGTCTTACGACTGCTGGCCAGCACTAAAGCAAAGGAAATTGAAATTTAATTAAAATTATTACTAATACTATTATTTTGGTATTGGGATTAATAGTAACTATAAAAAAAGTGACATCTACACATCAAATTACTTGATGTATGAATAAATGAAAACAGCTTTAGCAACTTTTGTAAGCGTCAAAAATATTCTTCCTAACTGAATTTGACAATATAAAGGGTTGTCGCAAGAAATGGTAAACTACTGAGGGTACAAGCAACCCCCGTTCTACTCCTCACGGCCATTAGACCCCCTTTACATTATAGTAGCTGTATAATTATCATGGATATGATATTCTGTCCTTAATATATTTGTTCAGGTTTAAAATGCATTATTGTAAAGTGAATGGGGTATAATATTTCACTGTGTAGGCTGGAGTAGTCTCAACTTTTCACTAAACACTCAGTTTTAAGCCTCCAGCTCTACTGGTGTAGTACTAAATCAGCTCTAAATCACCCAGACTAGGCATAACTCAACTTAAGTGCTTACCTACTCTAAGGGAGAGGGTGTTAGGTAAATTTCTAGATTATAGAAAAATATATAGCATTTACAGTGTTTAAATCTCTGCTCTAAGTACCATAGAACACCCCAAACAGCTTCTATAGTCTTTTATTGTTTATGATTTTTCCCAGTCTCCCACAATTGGGGGCTTATTTCCCCCCAAACCCCACCTTAAAATGATCGGCTGGCTACGACCTTTAATACATGTAATATATTGTTGTTTCAAATTTCAAGATTATACCATAGGTTTACAGCATTATTCCTAGTACGGGTTAAATACAAAACAGATTATTATTCCCTACAATCTGACTGTCAATTTCCACTTTGAGCACTAGCACTCACTCCCAGCTTACTAGCTCTATATGGTTTTGTACTCATTAATCTATAACACACTGCAAAGTGTTTATATTTTCCACATTATGAACATTATTTCCCATTGGAAGACTTCCTTTAGGTCCTAAAATAACACATTAAGTAATAACTCATCTTTCAGATAGTCGGTATATGACCTAACACTTAAGTTTTATTCAGTCTTTTGAATTATAATTTTTTTATCTAATTTTCATTTGGGTTAATTTACAATTTAACCACGATTCATATAATACTTTTGATGATTCCATTCTAAATATTAAACACACTCTTATAGGTCCAGGTCCTTAGGGGTCACAGGGGTCAAAGCCTCACCCAAATTTTCAAAAAAATTTAAATATAAAATTGTCCTCCACCCTTTCCCCCCGTTTCTTTATGTTCAATGTGTGGGTCCAGGGATCTGTCAGGACGTCCTTGGCCGAGAAAAATAGGGAGGTTAGATGATTACTTGTGTGGGCTCGTGATTGACGTTAGACTTGGATTTTAGAAGGTTTATTAATACTGCTATATTTATTACAAATATTATGTTAAAAGTGACGTTAAAATGAAGAACATAGAGAATGTAAAAAAGCTATTGACAAAACGAGGTGTTACGAGTTTCACCCAATGGCTTGTCTGACAGCTAGGTGGCCCCTGCATGGTCGTCGAACCTGGTTCCCTGGGATTGAGTGGCAGTCCCAACTGCTACCTGATGAACCCGACGACTTAGTCCACGTGGCCCCACGACAGACAGCGTGACCTCCAAGATTACGGTCTTCTGTAGTCAACCGCGAGGGACTCCAAAACCTCCCATTTTTACCGAGCGGCCGGCCTGGCTTCTAGCTAAGGAATGCTCACACCTCCTTTTGGGTCAGTTGGGTCAGCTCCTCTAGTTTATTTGTTTATTGAATCATCATAGCAACCTTGTAACATTCGTTATGTCATTCGCCACTCACAATATACAATGTTTACACAAACATGCCTTCCAATTTAGGCTGCGTGGTTACAAAATAGTATTTATTTGTTTATTTTTATCCTATAGAATATTTTGGAAAACACACGAATATTAAGTGGAGCACCATTCTCTCTACAAGCAGTGAATTATTGGATTGATTATAAAGCATTCCATGTAAGATTATTCATTCCTCACTCCAAACGTCACGCAAGGACTGTACAAGTGCTCTATTGACTGAATATAAAAGCTGAGCAGGTCCAGCTATGACAGGCCCTCTCAGATAAGCCACACCCAGTGTGAGATGTCTGTCAAGGTCAATCCTCCCACCATTTTGGTGCGAGCTTTATACTAGCGATTGGGACCAGTTATACGATAAAAAAAAATGTCTATATTTGTTTTTTGCGTGTATGTTTCTGTGTTTTACTATTTGTTAAACCTCAAGACGTAAGATTATGCATGAAAATGATTGATTAAAACTAATGAAGTACCTGAATTATTTATTAAAAACTCATTTTCTTCATTAACTGCAAGAAAAACTTGAAATTAAACGTTTGAAGTATGTCAGCCTATTGTATTTATACTTATGCAGAGGGATGGCAAGAAAAAGAGAATTTTTTCTAATTCTTGATTTGGTAAAAAAAATTGTGGTTAACTGAAGACTGACAGAAAAAAGAGCATATTTTGTTTTTATTGTTTATTATTTGGTGTTGAGGGGCTGTGGACATCAGTAGGCTGCTAGTATTTTAAATATTTTAGTGAAATAATTAATAAAACACAAGGAATGTGCAATAATTTGGAAAATGCATGTAAACTTAAAACATTTATAACAGTAAATATTGCATCGCATAAAGAATCTGTGTTAAAAATGTCGGTCCAAGAACACAATGAACAGGTGTCAAAAAAATTGGCATATATTAGACAGAGTAATAGAATTCTTAAAATAATGTGGTACTCATGAACTTGCTTTAAGAGGCCACAATGAAGTTTATGAATTGGTGATTTTATATTTCTAGTCATTTTTTAAAACTAGGAAAATTTAAATGAATTTAATATAATATGTTAGCACGTGGTGAAAAAACGAATTACCGGTAAGTTTTGGCATGCCCCACAAAAAGAAAGATCACGATCTGTCACTGCTTATAGCCCCACTATTTATCACTGATAATTAATTGAACACATTATTTACTTTAATATGGTAGCCATTATAATACTTAAACATGTTATACCGGTGTTGACCTTGGTTAGACACATTTTAAATTCAAAATAAACTCTCTGTCATGGCTATAGTGATATTTTGACTGCTACCATGTATTATTGATTTTTTTCACGTATGTTAACCTGATTAATCTTCAATACTTGTTAAGAAAATAATCTTCAGATCTAATGGTTAATTCTTACTTTGAGTTTATTAAATTCTTTTGGTTATTTAGAGCTAAGAAACTTTTACAAATAACAAGCTTTATGAATCCCTTTTACTTTATTGTTTAGTTGCCTTATAATTTATGTGGGCATTTAATTGTTCCAATTTTATGTTTGTTAATAAATTTGTCATTTGAATAAATGCGATTTTAGGTGGTAAATATTTTTAGAATGTTTCTATTGTCAATCTCTCACTAATATTGACAATTATTCTATTAAACATTTAGAATACTACCTGACTCGGTGGCGTAGTTAGCAAACACGCTATATTCGTGTTGAACCAGACTTCCGAGGACGTGGAGATCGAGGTTAGAATCTAGCTCGGGGGAACTGGGATGTTTTTCCCTAAACGGTTTTCCATTCTCCCCCACGGAAATGCGGTTTCACCTCCTCTATATTCAATCTTCCCAATTCCTAACTCATTAGTGTAATTAGTACTTAAATTTACAACCCAAAAGGGTAATAAGACGCGGTGCTAATTAAATAAAATTTAGAAAATTATGTCAACTCTGGTTCAGTTAATATGTATTTTATAAATACCTACCCACTTGTTTATGTTTATCATTAATAAATCTATTAGCAAAATTATTTAATACACAAGCTTTATGATATTTAAAAAATAAATGTAGCCTACTTTATAATGAGGTTATTGCTTAATCACCACATTATTTGGTTCAAACTTATCATCCAAGTATGTTCTTTTAGTTAATTCTCTTCCACCCCTGCTGTAAACTCCTGTTGAATCTGGTTGCATTCTCAATTAAGTTTAACTAGCAAAAATATGTAAACATACTGCATTCAACCAGATTGATCCATTTTCAACTGGATTCAACTTGAATCAACCGTGTATGTTATCAACTGGTTTGAAAAGTAGTTAACAAACAATCATCAGTTTTAATCAGCAATAACCAATATTAGCTGGTATATACCAGTCATATTGTCAACCAGTTGTAATCAGCTTCAACCAGTTTAAACCAGGTAACTATGTTCAACCAGTTTGAACTGGGAAGAATTAGCCATATTGTCAACGAGTTTTAATCAGCTTCAACATATCAGCTGTGTTCAATCAGTATTAACTGGAATCAACAAGTCATTTTGTCAACAAGTTTTATCAGGTACAACCAGTTTAGATCTGGGGACTATGTTCAACCAGTATTAATTGGAATCTACCAGCCATATTGTCAACCAGTTTTAATCAGCTAATGCACTAAGAAGAAAGAGGCGGTAGGTATCTTCAGTTGAAATGTATTTTCTACACCCCCAGAACTACGTACCGCCGACACAAACCAATTTGAAGGCGGTCAATGGATCCAGTACAAACCTGTATCTTCCCTCGAGGAAGATTCACCCATCGAATTTACCATTACCAGAGGTGAATTCCATATCGACCTTTCACAGACCATGCTGTATCTCAAGGCTAAAATAATGATACCCAACGGTGGTGCTTTCGCTGAGACGGATCAAATTTCTCCCATCAACAACCTGGTGCCTTAACTATTCACAAATGTTGGATGTGTTTTTCTAAACCAAAAATTAGTCTCACTAGTCTCTAGCCAAATACACGCCTACCCCGATCGTTAATATGTACATGTCAACCTCGGTGGTTTTGGGGTAGAGTGCTTGCCACAGGACACAATGTTCATGGGCTCAGGCCCAATCGGGGTCAACGGATTTTTCTTGAGTGATGAAAATCCGTAGCAAAATTAATTTTGAAGAGGAAGTAAAGCCATCAGTCCCATGTCGATTTTGGGATGTAAAATAACCCTAGAATGTGTGTGAAAATATTTACAAAGAAAAGCTATATTATATTTGCAAAACCTATCACAATGAATCCGTCCAAGATTCGAGCCTACTGCCAAAGGTAATCCCGTATAACATGAGAATGGCACCACCTTAGATAAAAAAAAAGAGTGATTACGGGTTCAAGTCTCTTAGAATTATATAAAACAAGCCGGAAATATTGTGTTTGTGTTTCCAAAAATATCTAGATGAGCTGAAAAGCTGAAATTTGTCAGGAAAATAAAGGGATCACCCCAAACAACCAAACATGCATAAATAGGCGAAATTTAAAAATGCGACTTTGGGAAAGAAGGGGGGAGGCATGAATAGGGGAAAAAAACTGTCTATGGGATGTAGAATATTGAAACATAGCAGCAGGTACGGGGACCAATCAAGCTAACCAAATAAGTATTATAATTAAATTTGAAATTTTGGAGTGGGAATTGATGAAATGAGAGGAGGGAGATCTTCAAAACTAACCGAGTCCACTAAAGTGTGGTACAAGCAAATTTAAGGGAGGCAAAGGGGGCACGTGCCCCTCCTTAGGTAGAATAGATTACTAACATTTATCTTCATACAGTAAAGTGAAAATTATCCGAACATATTCTGTCATGATTTCATAAGATTTTTATCTCATATATTCACAAGTAAATAAAACCTTGGGAATATTAATCAAAAAGTAATTGTTATTTTGCAACTTATTGTTAAGTTGTGGGAGATTAGGGGTGGGAATTGGGCACTGGGCAAGGTAATTGGCAAGAAGGGGGCGTCTTAAGGGAAAATATGCCTACCAGCGCACGAAAATGTTTCTCCATTCAATATAATTGTGCCCCCCCTACACCCAGCTTTTACATTAACAAATTCATGCTTGGTGTGGTAGACCAGTGAAATAAGGTGGCCAGGTATAGGCACGACTCTAAATAACCAGAAAAGTATGAAAACTTGAGATTTAATATATGACTCTCCAAAATACGGTGGTGGTTTAAATAGAGTGGTGTGGACAGAAAATATAATACTTTTAATAAAGGCGGAATTTGACAAGACTAAGGAGTACTCATTCCATACAAGTTTTAAATATTGATATTTCTAAGTGGTATACATATGTAGAAAGGTGAGTTTCCAAATTTCCAAAACCTTTAGAAAAACTACTTCTTTCTTTGGTAGTAGTCAAACACCCTCCAGATATCTAATTAAAACAAGATTGTTTTAGCCATTTAAAAAAATTTGAGTTTAAAAAAAATAATTAGTAAACTAAGTACCATAAACGATTTTTTCCATAAAAAAATGCAATTTGATTTGTCATGTAAAAACTTTCCATTTATCTATTTTGAACAAAATGGTTATATCCACTGCTACGTGGCAATATTAGAATATAAGGACGTGTGATCAATACACTAAAATACGCAGATAGTCTAGAACTGCTGGCCAAAAATAAAGAAGAGTTGCAGGAAATGATGGACCAGCTGGTGTAGAAAAGGACAATATATTACAAGGAATTCATCATTGAGAAGTCAAAAGTGATGAGGATTTAAAAAAATGAGGATCCATTGAAAACTCAAAACCGGAAACCAGGATTTGGAAAGCATATAGCAGTTTAAGTACCTGGGAGTCTGCTGAATAAAGATGCTACAGCACCAAGGAAATTAGGTCGAGAATCGCTATAGCTAAGGAAGCTTTCAACAAAAAAGGTTACTGCTGACCAGCAAGTTGATTTTGGAACTAGCGAAGAAACTTATGAAATTCTACATTAGAAGCATCGCGCTGCTAGAAGCAGAAAATTGGACTCTCAGGAAGATGGAAAAGAAATATTTGGAGATCTTTGAAATGTGGTCTGGAGAGGACTTGAAAAGATCAGATGGTCAGAGAGGATGACAAATGAAGAAATCCTAATAATAGTGGGTGAGAAGAGAACAATTATATTGGATGTGATTATTTGGTACAAAGGAAGTTGGTTTGAACCCATACCTAGAAGGAATTATCTTATGTATGACATCATAGATGGAAAGTTTGAGGGAAAGAGGAGCATAGAAGGAGGATAATTTTAATATTGGATGCCTTGAAAGAAAGAAAAGGGAACTGAAGGAGAAGGCAGGGGACAGGTTGCATTGGTGGTCTAAGTTCACTGACAAAAGGAATGGACATGTCGTAAGACAAAATACATAATAATATGACGATAAGGATGATTATGACGATACAGGTATATTTTATCATGTTGGAACCAACAAAGGTACGTGTATATTGAATGGTAGTAGTAAATTCATCATTAGACATTTGGTGTTACCCTTGTATAGCAAACGGGAAGGAGGACTTTATTTTAGACCTACAGCAGGCTATAGTCTCAGGATGAGCGGTAGAGAGGATGGAGAGGGTCAATCCCATATCGACCTTTATCAGTCTTCAGCTTGATTTCAAAAATTTGGATATACAGATAACTTATTGCTTCCTCATCCAGAGGTGATGCTAAGTAGATAGGGCTATCACCATTGTTACGGTTAGTATATGATGGAAGGGAGGATGTAAGGTGAGAGGTGAAGGAATGTGTTGGATGGTAACGGGTGAAACGATTTATTCTTTGTCAAGGTGAGAGTATGGTGGTAAGGATGTTAATAGATATGTAACGGGTAAAGTGTGAGAGATCTACATCTCACTTGTATTGCTTAGGTACTTGAAGTCAGTTTAGATCTGTTGAAGTGTGTTGAAGTGTGTTGAAGTCGGTCAAGGTATATTTAAGTTTGTTTAGGTATGTTTAAATCTGTTAAGGACCGGTCTTATGACTACCGGATAAAGGTTATCAACCACTTTAATATTTTACGCGTATTATGAACTGAATTTATCTGCTCTCTGTAGGATAAATATATTTTTATGCAGAAAACCCAAGGTTGGTATTGATTTTACTGGTGCGTGCATGCGTTTAAACCCTGCTGCCGCCGCTACAACCTAGCGATTTAGGTATTTGATCCGTGATGAAAACGCTCAACATTGATTGAATCAGTCATTTATAATTGGCACCAACTCCATTTTGGGCTAAAATGACTTATTGGTACCTGGCGATCCCTTATACCAATAATCATCATTTAATGCTAAAAGGACTTTCTTCTGGCCCCAGGTAGGCATACAACTGCGAAATGAAGTTTTCAGTTATTTCTATAAAGGCCTTCTCTCCAGGAGCCAGGGCATTTTAGGAATGAATGCTTGTTAGTTTGGCAGTGCTTGTTTGTAATAATATAGTACACTGCTTTCATGCATAAATAAATAGCACTGGACTCTCAAGAAGGCTATTATTATATTATTATATTTGGTGTTATGTTTTCATGAATACAAGAATCATCTATCAGTGTTTTGATTTTTCTGTTGTTAAAAAGAGTTAATAACATAATAAAATGGTAGATGAAAATTCAAACCGAAAGAGTAAGAAACATCAAAGAGACCCTGAAATTTATAAAATAATTGCAATCAATAAAGCTGTATTGTATGTGTACCATGAGGAGCAAGCCAAGAAAGGTGCTAATGAGGTTTGATCCTTTTTGAACCATTAAATACAGGAGTATGTACCCGCAGGTATTAAAGTGATACAGCTTTATTCAGATTCATGTGCAGGACAGAATATAAATAATTCCGTAATCAGATGTCTAACTTCACTAACTGACACCGGACACTTTGAAGAAATTTTTCACAGATTTACTGTTTGCGGACATTTATACTTGCCTTGCAACAGGGAATTTGGCAAAATGCAACGCGCGATTCGTAAGAGAGACAGAATCTACATTCCAATGGAATATGTGGAATGAATTGTTAACTCCACAAACCGTAATATATTCACAGTTCACATAGTCAACACAAAAAAAAAGGTTCTATTTTAATAAATGGTGGCCTAAATTCTACAAAAAAGGTGATTTGTTACTTGATTCCCTTGGAAAGGGTATACCTCGTCATTCTAAGAATTCATTTGCTACTGATAGATTTGCAGAATTTGTATTCAAAGCTGAACATTAGCATATAGTTACATTTGAATATATAAATGGCCTGATAAACCATACTTTTGATTTGAGCTAGCCCGGAGTAAACTCCATCGAAATGGATCAGCATGTGACATATCCACATGGAAAAGTTCCACTAAACAAACAGAAGAGAGAATATATTAAATAAAAGTAGTGAGGTATGTGGAAAATGAACATTAGGAATTTTAAGCAGACATTCTGTCTTGGCCTATGAATGTAGAAGAGGATGATTGAAAAGTGTTTCACTAGGGATCCTAGAGGAATTCTATCGTGAAAGAGATTATGTAGTAGGAAATGTTTGTTTATTATTAATAATAATAGTTTATAACATTTTTAATAACAAATACTTTGGCATTTACAAGTCAGGATGACGGAAGTGGAATAAAATACATGTTTTTTTATTCATTTCTAAATGGCCCTTATTTTTTAATTTCAAACCCTTCCTAAATAATAATAACTTATCCTAATGTGATATAATTTATATGTAAAAATATCAATGGACTTAAAGTATCACACAGAATTATCATACAAGTTAGTTAGATTATTATTATTATTATTATTATTTAGCACCGCGTCTTACTACCCGTTCGGGTTATACGCTTTAAGTACTAAATACGCTAATGGATTAGGAATTGGGGAGGTTGAACTAAAGGAAATGAACCCGCATTTGCGTGGAAGGGGAGTGGAAAACAATTTAGGAAAAACCACCCCCATTTCACCCGACCGAGATTCGAACCTCGATCTCCCCGCCCTCAGCGGTTGAGCTCAATACGACTAGCGCGTTAGCCAACTACGCCACCGAGGCGGGTAGTTAGTTAGAAATATGGTTCTTCGCAAAAGAATTTTTGTTTTTGTTTTTCTCAAAACTATTGTTTTGGAAGAGGGTCTTTTTAGTAATGACTGATTCAATTGTTAAATAATGGCAGCTAAACAATTGCGAGGAAACAGATGACGTCACGTCGATGCAGAAGCTAAGTTGTTTTGCAAGTACTAATTTCAGTGTCTGCAAAATGTGGGGAATAGTTTGGTACAACGTTTACATTTTTTAAATTTATTTTACTTCAATAATTTGTTCTTATTTAACTATAACTCTACAAATAACTTGTCAGTTTTAATAAAAGTGTGAATTAAATGTTCTAACTCTATATATAGTTAGAGCCTGGGCCTGTGCTTACTAAACACGCGAACCAAGATTTTAACCTAAGCACAAATTCTGATAGGTGAAACCTCATGAAAAACTTCGCGTCACTTTGGCAACGCCAATTTTAACTTTTAGATCAAAATTATCAGGTATTTAAACCTCCCGATAAAAATGTGATGGATAAATACAATTCTCTCTGGCAGATAAATGCGATCTGTCGATCATAAGACACACTTTTAACTTATCGACCAGATAAAAATATTTAAAGGCCAGATTAATATTTATCCAGGAATCATAAGACTGGCTCTAATATCTATTAAAGTCCAATACAATCTGTTAAAGTCTGTTGAATTTGGTTGAAGTCACGTATAGATGATAGGTTATCAGATGTCTGAAAATTATGAGGCATAATTCATATGTTGATGTTATGACCAATATCTCTTATCAGTTATGAAGTATTATATAATTAATAAACTATGATTAAATAAGTTGTAAGAAAGATAGAACTAGTATGATATATGGTAAGATTCATTAAATATAATCAGATATGGTATAGTACCGTATGATGTATGGTAGTATTTATGAAATATGATCATATGTCTTTTAAGTAAGAAATATAAATAATTATTAAATATGATGCATGGTATGATTAACGAACTATAGTTAAATGTTTAATATGCATTCATCAATGAGAAATGTGCTATATTGTTGATATATCTCTAATCAACTATGATTTAATTTATTATATCAATCAATGAGCAAGAATCAAATATGTAAAAAATATGGTAGACCTACAATTTAGTTTGATGTATGGTTTGATCAAAGATCATAATGTCTTCTATGTGTAAATGATTAAATATTGTAAGATGGATGAGGTATGATTACTATAAACTACAATTTAATGTATTTTTCATGACTGATAAATATAGGATAATTAAATATTTAGCAAGTACGATGCAGATAAATGTTGTCACGACAAAGAGAGGGTGCGATTTGAAAAGTCTTTCAAGAGTCTTTTTCGGACGAGCTTACCTTGTAAACATATATGCTTTATATGGCATCATAGGGTGACCTGGTGGTCTAGGGGTAAGGTGTCAGACTTCTATGCTGGCGGCCGGGGTTCAATCCTCGATCCCGGCAAAGATTTATCTGATTACCAAACCCTCCCTTCACCTCTGACAAGACATCTTGTGAATGTGAGGAATGCCAGGCCTCCACCGTGGTTTGGATTCCACGTTAAACTGTAGGTCCTTCATTTCATCTCACAATCACCCTAGCATTACACATTAGCGTAAGTGCGTATAACCCGAACGGGTAGTAAGACGTGGTGCTAGTAATAATATATGGCATCATCAGTAGAGAGGAAGATCTGAAAACCTGTCAGAGCTTGTTCCAATGCATGAGGAGGGTCCTTTCTACGATTAGGCTTGTATGCCCCAAGAAACTATTTTGAGTTTTGTTAGTTTGGTAAATGGAGTTCTTTTACCACACATAATACCAAATAATCGTTTATTACAATTGTGGCACTGGTCTATCTACTATCTTGCAGGAAGAATTTTTTAAATATATGTAATTAATAAAAAATAAATATGTATAACAAAAATAAAGTCGGTTAAAAATCTTTAATACTGATTAAGTTAACAACCAATTATTAGACAAAATAATGATCTTGGGTAGTGGTGTTAATCTATTCCCACCCACAACTCAAAGAAATATATTAATAATGACAAAACATTGTAAATGTTGATATAAAGAATACATATTTTAATGGAATGCCTATGTTAATATTCGTATTCTAGAATACCAAAGGAGAGTGGAATAAATCTAGAGGTTTTTTTGTTTTGTTTTTTCCATGTGTGGAGTTAGGGTACAATGCACTACTTGGTTCCACCACCATTATTAATACTTTCACCGATATTGATTTTGTTTTAGGATTTGTGAACTGTAAATAAGTATGTTTTAAACTAAATTAATATCGTTAAGGATTTGTGTGTTTTTAAGTAATGACTATTTACATAATAGGCTACCAATTGCTTCTTATCCCCGGGGGGCATGAAGTAGTATTTCTTACTAGGCGTGAAAACAAGTCTAGGCCTATTACGAGTGTTGATGATTCAAAATAATTATTGTATTCTTAGGATACTAACTTCACTTATTTTTATATGTATAAATCATCGCAAATGATAACGTCTGTTTTTTTAAATCGAGTGTTCTCTCCTTGTGTCTCGTCCTTGTCTGTTGTGTGGGAACGAGATAGCTTTCCTGGCTACACCATCCAAGGTCTGCTACTTTTTTTTAATACATCATTAAATTAAGTTCTTGTGACAGTAATAAAATGAGCAATCATATAATGGAAAGTCATCTTGGATTTGATTGTACACTTCTATATTGAATAACAAATACTTTGCTATTCATAAAAAACCATTTTATACACTTAACGTGGATCTTAAACTAAAACATATTGTTTGAATTTTTTTAATATTCTACTTTGATGCTTATGATTACTATGTGTGGTCATATTAAATGTTTTAAATATTAATTTTTGCCATGTTTGTTTAATAGTTAATTATCTAATAACTTAGTGAAAGTGGCGAGGTTTGAAACAATTTAGCACAACTCTTTGAGTTCTTGCGTTTTTTAAATGCCTAATCTCGTTGGAATGGTGGTAGAATTTGATACTATTACATATTTTATAGTTAGTTTGTGAGGGTAGGGGGATATGATAAACTTCTAGCAGGAATTTTTAAGTCCTTGCGTTTGTTAAATATCTAGTCACCTTGTAATAGTGATACATTATAAAAACATTGATTTCATCTGGTTTCTGGATGTTCTCGGGTGGAGTCTTTATTTGGAAATATTTGTAATCACTCCTAAAGCCTATTTGTTTATTTAAATTTGCCGTTTTTCTTGTGTGTTATCAATCCGATTACAAACACTGACACTTAAATTCTATATGATATACTATACAGGGTGTCCAGAAATTCGCGGATACGGACTGTAACACACGATTTTGTGCCACAAACTAAGGAGAAAATACTCTTTGATAAAATACGTGAGGCTCTCAGTTCCCTAGAAATACTGCATTATATTTCTGAAAACAGTAGAAGAAAGAGGTTATGTGGTAACGCTGTGCCTCACATTAGGTATCGGTGGTAAGGCATAGGGCTAGGTAAAGAGTCAAGCTCATCAGTGTAAGATAGGCCATGGAGTAGGCCTACACACACGTAGGGTATTGGGACATGGCAATGGCCATGGGTGCATCAAACAGCCAAGCTGGACTTGTGGCACGATTGTACGCCGATCGTTATTCCAACAGATGGCACCTAAGTATAAATATGTTTCGCTAGCTGGAGTTGCGTTGCCGAGAGACTGGGCAAATGGGACCAGCACAGCGCGAGGATGCAGGATGACCACTCAATGTGCGGACACCGGGTCTTGAGGATGCTGTACTAGCGGCTGTCCAACAAGTACCAACACGCAGTACACGTGACATTGCATAGGCTACGAGCTTATCAAAGTCGGTGGTAGGCCAAGCTCTGTGTAATGAGGGCTACCACTCATACCATCTGCTGCCAGGTTATCTTCCTCACCATGTAGGCCCTACTGTTCTGCGAGTGGCTTCTGCAACAACCTGAGGTGGATCAGGATTTTCACAACAACCGCCTGTGGGCACCTGTTAACGACACTCCTAAAATAAAGACACCATAATTTTATTTTTTACTTCTCTGGAAAAATTGTCTAGATAAATAGGGTATATTTTTAATTTGAAGATTATATTCTTATTTCATTATTTCATCTTTGATTTTCGTTGCACCATAGCAATTGGAATTTACAAATTCAAGTCTCCAAGTTTATTGAAGGACATTCGATTTCTGGCAAGTTAGAAACTCTCCCCCTCCCAAACGGAAAATTTAAGGTTGGCGAAATACATGAGAGTGGATATGCTAACTTTTGCCCTCTCTGAAACAGAAGAATACTTTTTAAATCTAACTAACTACTTAACTTCAAGATGAGAGTCGGGTACACTATCCTTGTAATCAACTTTGCCAACAAGGGGAGTCAGGCACATAATCCTTTCAACCAAACCTACCTTCATAGTGAGAGTGAAGCCTCGTTTATTATGTAACAAGTTGGACCCAACATGTTGGAAGACAAGACATTTGGAAAGTAAGCTGCGTTTATTCTAGACAACTTGTTGGAACAACATCCTGGTTCCTCCATCTTTATATTGTAACACAACTTGTTGGGATGGTGTTGGCCAATATAGTTAGCTGTGTGTAGATAGGTGGAGAAATGCGACGTGTTAGACCTGCAATGTATTTGTTCCCAAAACGCGATGTAATGGACTTGCGATGTAATTGTAATGCGATGTAATTGTATATATATGCCCCTTCAATCCTATTGGTTGTACGTCAGAGTAGGGTTGGCTGGGTATAGAGAGGTGGGGGAAATGCGACTTGATGGACCTGCAATGTATTTGTTCCCAAAACGCGATGTAATGGACATGAGATGTAATGGACTTGCGATATAATTGTATATATATGCCCGTTCAATCATATTGGTTGTACAGGGTTATCTGTGTATAGATAGGTGGGAGAAAGTTGACGTGATGGACCTGCAATGTAATTGTTCCCAAAATGCGATGTAATGGACATGCGATGTAATGGACATGCAATGTAATGGTGCCCACCCAGCTTCCCCATTTGTTTTCATGTCACTGCACTGATGTGTAGACCCTGATTGTCCAAATGCTGTTCATCTCCTCTTGATCACAAAGTATATTTTAAATATATAACTTCCCCCTATATTCTTACGTAATTTTCCACTCTTCACAGTTGAAATTTGCTTTGTATTACACGTTATTATGATGAAGTTTGTAGTCGCGACAGCCATTTAATACAATTAATTTTAAATTGTTCACTAGTTTTTATTTATTGGTCCAATCTACCTTGTTTTGTGTTATTTTGTATATATTTGTTTAAAGGTTGCTAATGGTTTTATTTTATAACTACAACAAAGAACACAAATATATTGTTATTTAGTTTTATCTACTCCTTGTTATTAAACCAAGAGATTATTGGGAAACAACTACGTGAGGAAGCGTCACCATAAATTTGGGGCCCAGCTACTGCGGCATCTCGACTGTATTCTTTTGCAGTCAACTCCAGAGTGCCAAGCAACCTTTAAAAATATATTTTAACAAACATGGCACAAACACTATAGGTGGCCACCACTCCCACCCCTCCCCCTCCACCACTATCACCACCTGTCCTTACCATAGTTTGGCTAAAAGTACAAGCAAATCTCTACCGGGAAAGAGTTGGGTACACAATCTTACATGAAAATTGGGCTAGAGATGGCTAGTGCCCTTGACAAGAACTTCTTGAGTCCATGGATATGCCTCTCAAAGAAGGGTAGGCCTGAGACGGTCAGGCAAACCTGGTTGGGGATGGAGGGCGGAACCCCGAGGTTGAGATGAAGGAACCAGTGGTACAGAGTTGATTGTATCCGCATTTAAGTAAATAGGATAATACGGTAGCGGAATAGAGAAGGATAGTTTTTAGACACAAAAATAAAAGACGTACTAGCTTGTAGGCGTATGCCATCGAATTGGCTGAGTGCAGGAGAGGATCCAACTCCACCATAGCATCCAATGCTCTTCCCGACACTGTGTTCAGATGGAGTCCCAGCTGCATCTCACATCCAGGTTGACCCCCAACCATCAGACCATAAGAGAACATAAGACTGTGCCACCCTCCACACAGAGTGGCTGCAGGGAGCCTAGCCTCCAACTATTGAAAAAGATAGCTTGCATCTTCTGACATTGAAAGACATAAGCCGGGACTGAAGGTAGGCCAACAGCCCCCGTAGCGCAAAGGCTAGCTTGGCCCAAACCATCTTGGCATCTGGGGACTGTGTCAGAATGGCAGTGTAATGCTGATTCACACATGAAGCTAAGCTACGCTATGCTATTGAATGCTTTTCTGTGATATACTATGTTTTAATATCGCTAGCCAAGTATTTAAACGAACACGTTCACACATCATGCTATGCTATGCCGTGCTAAGCTACGCTATGCGAGCGAAATCGTGGGCAGGGCGATTTTTACATCTCACTTGCGCTACGTTTTGTACTGCGCATGCGTACAACGGGACAGACCTGCAAAAGGCCATGTTGTCTTGAAGACTTCAAATACTCTACTAAACCTTCCAAAGTATAGTGTAGTACAGCTCACTGTGTGAAAAACACGAGAAAAAATGTCGCTTAGCGTAGCATAGCATATGTGTGAATACAGCATTACTTGTGTGCATCCGGAATTATTTGTGAACTAGAAAAACAAAGGTAACACGTGGGATGGGCATGTCCTGCACGAACAAGGAGTTATAATACAAGGGAGAGGCAGGAGCCTTGTGGGACCCCCTGCTATTAATGGTCAGGGGAAAGATAATGTGTGATTGACTCATACTCTGAAAGAGCGGTCATCGAGTTATGAGCTGAGGAGGTGTTGGAAGGGGAGTGGGAACCCAACCCTGACATGGTTGATGAGAAGCCCATTGGAGTACAAAATAATACATCTTTTATTTTCATAAATTATTTTCTGCTCTTTAATATGAATTTTCTTTAATTGTATCTAGCTAATCTTTTTATTAAACCTTACAGCGTAAGGTTACAAAATGTAAACAGTTATTCTTGATTGGTTTAAAGTAATTTAGTAGGTGACCTGGTGGTCTAGGGGTAAGGTGTCAGACTTCTATGCTGGCGGCAGGGGTTCAATCCTCGGTCCCGGCAAAGATTTATCTGATTACCAAACCCTTCCTTCACCTCTGACAAGACATCTTGTGAATGTGAGGAATGCCAGGCCTCCACCGTGGTTCGGATTCCACGTTAAACTGTAGGTCCTCCATTTCATCTCACAATCACCCTACCATTACACATTAGCGTAAGTGCGTATAACCCGAACGGGTAGTAAGACGTGGTGCTAATAATAATAATAATAATTAAAGTAATTTACATTTGACATAAATAACATCAAATCAACCCTCTTCAGGGGATGCATGACATATCAACAAGGCTATTTTCTTTAGGACTGGACTAACGATGACCGGGATATCAGGGCTTGAATTATGTCGATTGCAGGCCTACTGAGGGTGGTTTTTACTTAATTGTTTTTCACTTTTCTTACACGCAAATGCGTGAATACTTCCTCTAAATTGAACCATCCGAATCCCTAACGAATTAACGTCATTAGTACATATGCGTAGAACATAGCCCGAACGGGTGGTAAAACGCTGTGCTAAAAAAATTATCGATTTTATAATATTTCGACGGAACTCGATAATTACACACACACAGCTTTCTTTTATAGCATCTTTATATCATGGATTAGTTCTATATGCGGACAATACTATCTAAATGAGCTAAATATATGCACAAAATATCCTTTTTTAGTTATATTATTTGATATAGCTTAGGTTTTCTTATTAATTGTATTTGATAGATTTGTTTGAGTGTAAAAACTTAAATAAATCTTTAGAAGAAAGTAAGAAAAACTCTTCATATTAAATGTAAGCCGGCTATCATTGGGTTATTCTAACTTAGCTTATGAGCAAACTTAAAAAAAAACTGGTCACAAACAACTAATCTACCACTAAATGAAATTTCGCAAGGTTATCCACTGCCACATTACTATGAGGATAATATCTTACTTGGGTCCCAATGCTTTCACGAACAGGAAATTACCAGTTTTTCTAGTCACTGCTCCACGAAAAGTCTAGTTCCAAGAATATTAAATGACGTCACATACCCGGGGGAAACCAGAAGATTTAAGGTATTTCTGCGTTCAATCGAAAGAATAAAGACATTGGAGGTTATCTTCATCCAGCGTTGAGACAAAACGGAACGAGTTTTAAGACATTATGTGTTAGGTAAACCTGGCCTTTCGGGATGGTCTGTGACCTACACACTTGTGCACTTACATGAACACTTTAATCAAACACGCTTCTTGCGCAATAAAGTGCATTGGGTTAATAAAACTTTTTAAACAACATTGTAGGCCTACAGCAAGAGCTTCCTGGAGACTGATTCTCAAACACGCGTTTACATGGAAACAATATTGAGTTTTGATGATGTTTTGTCCATGGTAGCACAAGTATAACCTATTTTATAGTGTTAATAATATTTAGCACCGCGTCTTACTACCCGTTCGGGTTATACGCTTTTATAGTATTAATATTGAACTATTATATGTTTCACTCTACAAAATTAAACTTAATCACTTACATATATATAAGATCAAATAACACAACATATTAGCTTTATATACAATTTTGTGTATATTTTATTCTATTTCCACACAATGTATTATGCTTTCATTAAATAGAAAAAACATTTTAAATTAAGTGGGTAATAAAGGACAAATCATGTCTGCCCTTTAGTAAAGTGCGTTGAAAGTGGTGCATCAGCACAGTTGAAAGAGAATTTAAATACAATAAAAAATGAGTTCAAACCAATTAAGTCGACGTAAATGCAACTTTAAAGTGCACTAGACTTCCAATGGCCCTTGGACGGACTATTCGGAGTAAACCTGGCTCTACTGAATGTATTGTATAGCATTTAACAAATAATACATAACCCTGGAGTCAAAGCCTACCATGACAGAATACATATGGCTCTGCTGATTCTAATAACAATAATATTTAATAATTTACCTGGACTTCCTGAGTAAGTGCCATCCTTGACATCCAAAGACAGTATTAAATATAATATAATACACATAGCTCTGATGATTCTAGTGTATGGAATATCAAACCCCAATCTATTTCGTTAAATTATATAGAACTATAAATATCAAACTCATCTGATTTTAATATATTGGTATTTCCAACCTGTTCCTCTAGGAACAGATTACAGATCTTATCACCCACCTAGCTATGTTGATTCTAGTTTACTCTTTCCTTACCTTGAAAAGTAGCAAACTTACATATACTTATTCCACTATGGTATAGCGTATATTATAAAGCCATGGTGTAACTAGAACGGCTAAGACTATTGCCTTTAAGGTTAAACTAAGAGTACACTTCATTTAGCATGCATTGCAACATGGTTCTAGACTATAAGCTACACCATAGTGGATTCCTTTCAAGGTAAACGTAGTCTAAAACTCAAAAACTCCCGCCATTTAAATAAAATATAACACATGTAAATCTAATGAATAATAATATTAGCACCGCGTCTTACTGCCCGTTCGGGTTATACGCTTTAAGTACTAATTACGTTAATGGATTAGGAAGTGGGAAGGTTGAATTAGAGGAAGTGAACCCGCATTTGCGTGGAGGGAGAGTGGAAAACCATTTAGGAAAAACCATCCCCAGTTCACCCGACCGAGATTCGAACCTCTATCTCCCCGTCCTCAGCAGTCAAGCTTCAACACGACAAGCGCGTTAGCCAACTACGCCACCGAGGCGGGTTAAATATAATGATCCTAGCATTTAATAGAAATCCCATTTCAAGAGTTATGTTTAAGATATATATTATTTAAATTAAATTTAGATGAATATCTCCCCTATCAGGTTTGTAGCTGTCTGCTGGGGCACTAAAATATACTAGTGTATTATAGACTACCATTACCTTGGTTCAATGTCCAGCGAGCTATCAAATTATTAACTAAAATATCCCGGTGTATTATAGACCACCATCGCCTTGGTTCAATGGCAAGTGCTTTATTAATAACTATAGTAGATTAGTGTAGTATTAGTGGTCAAAATGAAAGTTATTGACCATTTTCTCCCATGATAATGGCATTTCACCTCCACACTGTGGATTTGGTTCACGTTCCACCACTTCCGTTGCTATTCACCGACAGATATTTTTTTTATTTAATTAAATATTAATATTAATTCAAATCAGTTGATTTATTTATCAACAGTAATCCATTTATTTTTATCTATATTAACATATTAATTTTAAGAGCCGGTGTTGAATTTCTTTCTTCCATAAGAATGGCACTGATTTTCCATACCGAGAGTAAGTGGTGGATAAGGAACAATTTTTTGTCTGAATTTATACATGTTTGTATACACAGGCTGATTGTAATTGCTATGTACGATCTTTATGGGATTTAGCGAACCCTAAAACAAGCTTTTTTTCGTTTGAGAATGTACACCCGCAAATGCCCCTTCCCTCCCAGATGCTAGAGAGTGCTGTCGGTACAGTACATAAATGAAATACATTAATTTGGAACCATATATATATATATATATATATATATTCATTCCCTGACAGCGTTGACGCATTGAATACCGTTAATTTTCAAAGATTTATCAGCACCATATGCTAGATGCATCTTAGCCATCTCAGAATCCATTAAATGCTCCATGTTACATCTACGGAGTCCACGTTACGAATGACGACGGCAAAAAATAACCATTTATTGCGCCGCCCAACAGCACCCTCTAACACAAAAGGATGACGTCTAGGGACATACATTCAAAAACGAAAAGGGTTTGTGATAGAGTTCCTTATCTTATATTAAAGTTTGTACACTTTTGGATTGTTATGGTTTAGATGACTAATTTAAAGATTACTAACCACCATTTAAATTTGATCATTTCATTCAATAAAACATTATTTTGTTAAAATAGTCAAATACATACAAAGCATTCACTCGAAGTTGGTTAAAACCATTCTACATTACACATTTATGTCTTTCACGTTAAATTAATAGAACTAGTACAAACGAACTTCACTAAAAGTTGAGTTCCATTGTATGTATAATATTTATTTTTACTTGATTGTACTTTTTAGATGGTCTTAGCACACTTAGCAAAAAATAAAATAAATAAGTCATTCAAAGTGCTGATCAATTATGGTGGCTTTTATGTTTAATAATCATATGTATTTTACTCCAATTAGGGGAAAATGGCAGAATATACTAGGCGTACTATTGTAAATAAAATAACTAGATACTTATTGCATTTTATAAAAATCAATGTTCTCCAAGCGAGTAATTAATGTTTCAGACATTGACTTTTCCTGCCAAATAACTAAGCTCTCAAAATATGACTATTCTAAAATTAATCAAAATCTTAAAAATTGTCATTAAATGAATCGTTATATTTTATTAGCGGTAATGTTCACAAATTTCTCAGGCGTGGCAACAATATAATATAACTCAATTTGAATGTTAAAGGAATTTTATCATCTAAAATGGTTATATTCCTACCAAATCAATAGCTCTCGATTAACAAAGAATATAGTTTTAAATACAATTGATTAATTGGACCTTTTAGCTTAGTGCTCAATTGATTACATCATCTAATTCAGCTATTTTTGTAAATTGATCCAGGAAGGTAGGTCCTGGGATCAATTTTTTAAAATGAAATTCATTAACAAAATGAATACTAAAAATATTACATATTTGTTGAGAATTTTTGGGGGAATTGTTTCTCTCACCTCACCATAAACGCTTGTCAAACAATGGTGTCAGTCGTAGCCAAATGTTGGATCTATGGGTCTCAGCTTTGAGTTAGACATAGTGAACACATACTAATCACGCTAAGGGTTGTTTAAAATACACCAATTTAAGCATGTATAACTCACTAGCAGCACTAGCATCCAACACCTTCGTTTACGGGAATGAACTAACAGCTGAGAGCTGTATTTTTATTTCTTGTATAATAGTTTAGTTAGTTTGTAATAAGTTTGCCGATAAAGTAATTTGATTCAAAATGTGTGCTTTAAAATAGTAACACTCGTATTTTTTGTTTACAGCAAGTGAGTTCACACGTTTTGCCTCAAATTAAATAATTGTGCTTTCTCTTGTTTAGTACCATGTAAATACTAAGCATTCGATACGATCGGTATTCTGAGGAGGTTTGTTTTTGATTGAATGGTCCACAACTCCTTAATATCTGGTTTCACCCTACAAATAGCACTTAAGGTAGTTAATTCAGATCTAAATATAAGTCAGTCTCATCGTGGTACGATTTTCTGTGTTTTACTTTGAAACAAATTGTAGCTTCAGTCGTTTATACTTATCACATAATCTATTGTAATCATAAACAATCATTTTAAAAGTTTATTATTTCTTCATAGGTCTAAATAGATTTTCATAGAAAAAAATAGTAATATTAAAAACATTTTAGATTTAAATTTTTACCGAAACTCTTATAGACATTTAAAAGAAAATATTTGTTTTTAATCTGTCATCAGTGTACTTGTTTTAAATTATTATTTTAGAAAAAACAATATTAATACTTATTTATCATGTAAAACACTCCCCGAATAACCACTCTAACAAAGCTGATAGTATCATTGTATAAATATTTCAAATTTCCAAAATAATTTCCTCGGAAAAATGTTCTTAAAATAATTTTTTTCTAACGCTAAAAAGATAATGTCGAATAAAAGCTTTCTTGTGAAAAGGTAGGGGGAAGGTAAAGCTGGGGAGTAAAGCTGGCATTTGTGACAGTTAGGAGTGGCCCCAACATGACTCAACACAGTTACCTCTTTACTGGGTGATTTAGGGGTAGTCACAACAAGGGTTCATTGGGGGGAGGGAGGCCCTCACCGGGATAACAAAGCAATGGTTGTACAAGTCCTGACAGGTTTAGAGTCGCTGTTATTCATAACCTTGGAATAATAGTGACCTAGAATCACACCTTAGCATTAGTGGACCATAAGGAAGAGAGTAAAATAAATCTTTTAAAAAATAAAAAAAATCGGGAAGTAAGGAAGGAGGAGGAGGGGTTGTGAGAGTAAACACTTTAGGGGCTGAAATGCAACGCCCATAACGGACTGCTGTCCTTCCTTGCATTTGCGGCTACATTTCCTCTATTATGGCCTGGAGGTTACTTTCTATAATACTACCAAGTCCATCCAAACCATTATGCTCCTACATTATATATAGTTACATCAACCTTGAAATACAATTATTTTCAAAATCATAAAAACTATTGAACTGATATTAATTATGCGATTGTCAAATGAATAATAGAGAAAACAGAAATTCGATGCGTTTACTGTTTCGATTGAAATCTTGTATATAATGTCTTGGCTAATCTGCTGTGATATAATTTCGGCTAATGGTGAAGCCTGATAACAAAAAATGTTCAGACAGCTTTCACCAATACAAACACACGCATCCTAGTTATGGTTTAAGGCACTAATCAAATTAATTTTGGTGAACTTAGTCTACATATGTGGTGGATAGGTCCTAGGTGATAATTGTTCCACTTACCTAATAATAAATAATAATATATATTGATTGGCTCACAAAGCTGTGCTGAATTAGATAACTAAGTAAATAAATAATTCATGTCCTCGGTCGTCCTAAGTAGTGTTGTCAAATATACAATGTGTGAAGCATAATCGAATTATAGCAATTAGCTCAGAGAATGCATTCCATGCTCTTTTCCTATGCTGCCCAGTCCAATCAAATACAAATATTTCGCGGATTACACTTTGTTTGTTTAGTTTAGAAACACTTTGTTCTCTAAATATACTTGCACTGTAAGTTCATCCTCTAAACATAAAAAAGTAAATTGATTTATTAAGATTTCTTGGAACACAAAGTGGTACAATATTAATTTAATAACTGACCTTAACAAATCTATTTATATATATTAATATTCATGTTCTTAATCGTATAAGGGATAGGTATTGTCAGTTGTATATAAAACACCTATCTATTGTCAAGTAGAGGTGTGTATATAAGACTTGAAAGCCTGCCCCCTGCCCCCCACCCCGCCCAGAACCTCTAATCCCCACCTCTACTACTTGCCTCACTTTCCTGCTATTACGTTACAATAATATATATATATAACGTTACAATAATATATATAAATATATAAAATATTCACTCTCCCTTTAAACATAATTCAAAT
>CABFOV010002600.1:24745-59716 GCA_902141375.1 Timema poppense
TCTCATTTATCTGAAATAGGATGCAAAAAATTAATTGCAGGTGTTCCGATGCTGGCGACGTGAGCTTAGTATCAGGCGGTGAGGTTGTTGAGGAGGTAGGTCAGTTCAGACCAGACCTCCCCACGGCCAGCTTGTGAGGTATTGAGGTCGAGTAAGAAAGACTGCGTGAACAATATCGCAATTACTTTATGGAGTTATCGTGTAAGAAAGGTAGCTGATAATGGATGTATAAATGTAAATATATATACAATACGTTTCAAGTCGCTCGGGGAAACCACGTTAGCCAACGCCAGAAGAGTGTTTAGTGCGTCATGTCGACATCCACCGTTCAACATTCAGGTACAGTAAAAGTGATTTATTTGGACTATAGTTGAGATTGACAGTGATTCAGGTTGATTGAATGAACACATTTTAAAACCGACAAAAACTAATCATACGCTAATCCAGAAAAACGACAAGAGAATAACATTTACTTAACAATATACAGTATATAAAAATTAAAAATACGAGATATACCTAGAAACATTATTTAATTTAGAATCAACTCAGTATATGTCATTAATGTATATTTACTATAAATATGTGTTAAACTCTACATATATGAGTTTAAGATGTGAATATTTTTGGGTTTTTATTATTAAAATATTTTTTATATAAATTTAATCTGCCTTTTGAAGCCGCCCCAGGCAGGCTTGGACGCAAAAGTACGGCAACTTGATAGAAGAAGTTGACCTTCCATTTAATTAAATGTAAGAAACACAGATTAAGAAGGAGGAAGTGGGAAGGAAGCAGAGAACAGATTTGAAATGGTCAAATATTAAAAAAAAATATTGTTGACTAATTTAATACTCTTCCAAATTTCACACATAATTAGTCTGAATTTAAAATATAAACTATTTATATTTTCAATCCTCACATATATAATGGCATATTCTTAATTTGTTCACCAAAGTATAAGAAACTTTATTCAAATTCAAGTGGTTTTAAGAAATATTCTTAAATTGATGTAACTTGGAACTAGCTATCAAAGTTCTGGTAATTTTGAAAACACTTCATTAGAGCTTGTTAAATTATGGCCAGTGAATATATTGTTCATCCTAGCTTTGTATCCATACGTAGGCATTGAAATAAGTACAGTTATTCCCTGAATTAATAACTAGGACTGACCTTGATCTCCAGCACATACTATAGCATTGTCAGAACATGTTTCAGAACGTGATATTGTTATTATAAACCTTATTGGTTCCACTGCCTTTGTCATAAAATCTGCCAACAACTTTTTCACTAATTTCTAATAGAAATACAAGTCTACTATGTACAGTATATATTCTTAATACGCGTGACAATTCAGTCTATTAAAATTTGAGCTAGATCCATCAATAACATCAATCATTGTATATACCGCTACCCACCAACTTCCTCTGTAATCAAAACTTTCGATCGCTTTTCCAGTCACTTCTAATAATGATATAAGTCTGAAACTTGCTAAATATTCCTAATTCAACTGACAATGCACTATATTAAAATTTGAGCTAGCTTCATCGTTAATTATTAGTCTGGTTATATATCTTACTCCCTTACTCTGTCATCAAAACTTACGATCACTTTTTATGTCACTTCTTATAGAGTGAGACGGCTGAAACTATGTACATATTCTTAATACACGTGGCTGTGCATTTTATTAAAATTTGAGCTAAATCAATTATGCACCATACAACCATTGCAAGTCATATATAGACTATCAGCTATCCTGGATACATACCTTACCTGGGTTTCAGACCTGACCTGATCCGTTCAGACATATTATAATAATTTACATAACAATATATATATATATATATATATATATATATAAAAGATAAGTATTTCAAAGATATACCCTATGCCGATAAGATCCAAGGTGTGAAAACTACTACTGTAACAAAATGATCCTATGGAGGAGCTAATGATGTGAGGAATTATAATTTTTAGGGGTAAGTGCCACACCTACAATTTTATCGTCAAAATGTATATTTTGGATAAAATATGTTTATATATCTATATTTATTATATCCCTAGTTTGTGAACACTACTCGGCCTTGAGCATGACATTGGAGCTAGTTCACGTCTAGTGCTGGACATGAATGCTCTATTATATGTGTATACCTAGTTTGTGAACACTACTCGGCCTTGAGCATGACATTGGAGCTAGTTCACGACTAGTGCTGGACATGAATGCTCTATTATATTTTATATCCCTAGTTTGTGAACACTACTCGGCCTTGAGCATGACATCGGAGCTAGTTCACGTCTAGTGCTGGACATGAATGCTATATTATTTTTATATCCCTAGTTTGTGAACACTACTCGGCCTTGAGCATGACATTGGACCGGTTCGCGGCTAGTGATGAACATGATTGTATGCTCTATTATTTTCATACGCCTAGATTGTGAACTATACCCGGCTTTGCGCATGTCCTTGAAGCTAGTTCACGGCTAGTGCTGGACCTGAGGGACATTTTAGTTTCATATCTTTGGGGTTTTTAGGCTCATTGTGGTCTTATCCCAAGCCTGAATACTACGTTCAGATTTGATCCTTTATCCAAGAGCTCTATAAACATTTACCTATATCTGGAAACTTTATATAAGCTTTACCCTTTAGTTGGATGATAAGTATGTTTTTACTCTAGTTTGGTAGCTATTGCAATGCTTGACCTCGAAAAGAAAGAAATGGTCTTAATATTTTGGTCAAGTGTCCTTGATCTAGGAACTATATATAGGCTTGATCCTTGGCATGATAACTATATTAAAGATTGACCACGAATGCGGAGAAATAAAGGGAATCGGTCATCGAAATTGGAGCTATATATGTATAGGCTTGTTCTCTGGCCTGAAAGATATATTAGAGATTGACCTTATGTGGAGTTATGTCAGGTTATTAGTCCTTGATCTAAGAACTATGTATGGGCTTAATCCCAAACCTAAGAGCTATATTATAGATTGACCTTGGATGGGGAGCTTTGTCAAGTCATTAATTATTCCTCTATATAGAAGTTTTATATATAGGCCTGATCTCTGGCCTCAGAGCTATATTAGAGATTGACACTGAACGCGGATCTATATCAGTTTATTAGTCCTTGATCTAGTGACTATATATAAGCTCGATCCCTAGTCTGAGAGCTATATTAAAGATTGACCTTGAACGAGGAGCAATGGCAGGATATTAGTCCTTGATCTAGAAATTATATTAAGCTCGATCTCTGGCTTGAAATCTTTATTTGAGACTGACCTTTAACATGGAGCTATGGCAGGATTTTAGTCCTTGATCTAGAAACTACATATAGGCTCGATCCCTGGCCTGAAAGCGTTATTAGATATTGACCTTGAACGTGGAGCTTTCAGGTTATTTGTGATTATTATATTATCTAGGTTTTATCCCTGGCCCGAGAGCTATACTATAGATTGTCGATCATAAGTCATTATTCTAGAAACTATATTATTATCTATGCTGGTGCCCTATCCTGAGAGCTATATTAGAGAATAACTCAAACGAGAGTATGAAGCAATAGGATTCGTCTCTTGTAAATTAACCTTATACGCGCTTTCTAGGTGAGAATTTGGATATTATTTACAGACCCACCCTCAATATTCTATCATTTCGATTAAAAACTGTCTGTTGTATTATTATTATTACTATTATTAGCACCGCATCTTACTAACCGTTCGGGTTGTACGCACTTACGCTAATGTGTAATGGTAGGGTGATTGTGAAATGAAATGGAAGACCTACAGTTTAACGTGGAATACCAACCACGGTGGAGGCCTGGCATTCCCCACATTAACAAGATGTCTTGTCAGAGGTGAAGGAAGGGTTTGGTAATCAGATAAATTTGTGCCGGGACCGAGGATTGAGCCCCGGACCCCCAGCACAGAAGTCTGACACCTTACCCCTAGACCACCAGGTCACCGATCTGTCTGTTGTAACAAGATTATGATATTATAGTCCAAGGATTTATTTGATTGGTAGATGATTAGGTTTTTTTTTATCCTCGGAAATTTCATTTGGTTCGTGGGTTTACTGATGTAGGCCTAGTTGTGTCACTTTCGATTCTTTTTAGGATGATATTTTTAATAGGGTTTGTTCTCTGACCCAACATTAATACATGGAGTTTTAGGCTATGGTTGTTGTTCAGTGTCTGCTTATGGATTGTAGTCAACGTTTTTGTAATATTTATTAATATAATTGCTATGTGATTAACACAAATTAATCATGTTTAAATATGATTACATTTATAAACAATTTAATTAACATAGCAAAGTCTTACTCTTCCATTTGGCATAGTTTTTATAATACTACTCCAGTAATTTAAAAATTAGATTTTATATCATTATTTTCCAACATGATTTTATCTTTATTCTTTTAACTTTTTTTCTGATGTTATATGATATGTTTTTATTTTAAAATTTATGTTGATAATTGTATTTTAGTCGTTTCTGAAAACTTTTGTTCATTGTATGAAAAAGTAAGGTTACAGAAAGATAAAAATAATGCAGGTACTTTAAAAGTAGCGAAAAACTTCTGTTGTTTTTTATTTATTTGCATTTTTTAACTTATAATATCCAAAGGTCAAAGAATGTCAAACATTAAAAAAAATATTACTTAACCTTGCACTAGAATGTATCGTATCAGGTATAAAGAAATATTTAAGAATATTAAATACTTCACTATTTTAAGTATCCCCTCTGTATATGTAAAGTGTTATTTTAAGGGTACTAATAATTGTTCTTAGCTAATCAACACCAAGAACTAACCTATACCAACCTAACAACTTTATTTCATTCACTTGTTTGTCAACAAAAAAGTTGCTACTACCATTGAATACCATTGAAGTATTTCACAAATATATAGTTATATAACTTGGTTGCTACTTTCACCACAAATAGAAAGATCACGATGCTTATAGGAGAAATACTTCCAGCTGCTATGTCTGTTCTCGACAGAGCTAAGCCGTGGTGACAAGATACGAGTAAGATCTCTCGAACCAAACACACTCAAAAGCCGCGTTCCCATGGGGCTTTAATCACGGGTGTTTACCACTCTACTGTACTTTTATTAAAGCTCAAACCTTAGTGCGATAGCGTGAACTGTTGTCACAGACGGAAGGGGTCAATTATTTAGACATGGCCATGGAAGAGCTAGTGTTTGAGGGCTATGTAGGCTTTAAAAGTTCAATCTTTGGTTTGTTCCTTGCCCTAAAAATTATTCACATAAGTACCGTACTTCAAACTTTGAAAGGAGAACGTAATAAAACGTAATGGTGGGTTAGAGAGTGGATATTACATGGCCGAGATTCGGGAGCTTCCATATTTATTGAAAGAGAACTTAAAAATCGTTTGCCTACCTCAAAAATCTACCACGAGTAACAAAAACATTGGCGCCCATGGATTCAATTTGCTATTCAGTAAACATATGAAAGTATAGTGTTACATTTCAATGGGTTCAGATACAACTAAATTTTATATTTTGTTAGTTTTTCAGATTTTTTTGTTGCAAAAATTGGTTCTGGAAACTCACATAATTAGCTTAGAATTATGTTCAGATGCTCTAAAATTCTCTCCCACAAGGTTAGATTCCATACATTTTCTGAGGAGGGGGAGGGGTTGCCACACCCCTGGCAGATAGGACCCCAATCCACCCTACCCTCCATTTGGAAAACCCACATGGGCGCCCTTGGACAGAAACTCAGTGTGTATACTTGTTAAGCCTATTTTATCAAGGTGTGACACAATTTTGAAGAAAGCAATTAGTGCCTCAATAAAGTACGTTGTGACGACATTCTTGCCTCACGCCCGATACAGCACGACTGAAAATCAAACATGTTTGATCCCGACTCCATGACATCACAAGCAATGTCCCCGACTCTGAGTTCACACGGGTACGAAAGCGTGGCTAACGCCCGTGATTCACGCCACATGGGAAAAACTAACATAGCAGGCATGTATCCAGGAGGGAGAGGGGACTCGTGGGGCCAAAGCCCCTCCCCCCTCCCGAAATCTAAACCAATATTAAAATAATTATAAAAAGATAAACAATTATAAAGTTATCTTGAATGAAAATTGACGGTTAAACTCGGTGTAAACTACATTTTTAATTCCAAGAGTGTAAATTTATTCCATTATTAACTTCAAAAAATATGTTTAATTGCTTTCGGATTCCTTTATTATATTGGCTACACTACCAGTGACAATTGCTAGTGTAGCGAGATCCTTTTCTACAATCAAAGGAGTGAAAACTTTACTACGTAGTGTAATGAGTGATGACAAACTGAGTGCACTTGCCATGATTTCAATTCACTGAGATGTTACTGTAGAACCAGATAAAGTGATCTATACGATTATGTATTATGGCTGGTAAAATGTCAAGGATACTACTTCTGTACTGAGTGACGTGTACAATTAAAATTAAAGTATTTCAAATTTCATATTACTAATTTTTATGATTGTAGATATCTTAAGTAATAAATTACTAGCTAAAAAAATATAGTAATAATTAATTTCAGTTTCACTTGCTTAACCAGACTAAACATCGTGAATAATAATATGTAATATGTACTCAGAAATTCCTCCACTCACGGAGATAAAAATATGTCATAATTTCGTAATACAATCATCTTACAGATGACCCATGCTTGCATTCAGGAGATATATACTTTTTATGACTTTTAATAAAAAGTGTATGTAAAATTAGTAGATATTATTTATTCAAAGTAATAAACATTATATAAATTATTAATGAATGCAAGAATGGGTCTACGTCAATATATTTTTGTACAAAATTATGATATACTTTTCTCTCCGTGCAGGTCAGATTCGTCCGCCCCCCCCCCTCCCCCCTAATTTAGTCTTAAGATGACCATCGTCATCAGACAATTTTAAGAATGCGCCCCCCTCCTCGAAAAAAAAATCTGAATACGGGCCTGTCACTTGGTCACTACTCGTTTCGTGTAAAAATGTGATCCGAGCGGAGTGGGGTTGGACCATGCTCAACTTTATCAGCTCGGACACGTGTAGCATTTTAAAATGGCGGTGGAACGTGAACGGTGTAAGGAGCTCGTGCTAGAAAGTGGGCTGAGTATGAAAATAATTAGATGAACCTTCACGCCTGAGAATCCATTTTCGGGAACAATTTTTCTTCATTTAATGCGAGAAATTTTGATGAGTTTCTAGCTCCTTTATCAACCTACCCAAAACAGCTCCGATATTTTAAAACACAAGATCTGTCATCTTTATACCGATTCGAGTAGCAAAACGTGAAAACCATCTTTACGAGCTGGTAGAAACAAGGCTCGCAAGAGAGTGCTCAGTGTTAGTTAGCTCGTAGCGTGTCACCGCGACATTAAGCTATGGAACTTGTAATTCCTCGTGACGGAGGTGGAAGACCACTGGGCAGGACCAGCCTAACGGTATCATTCGCCCTGGGCGAGAATTGAAATTTGCGCCCCAGTTATATACTGTATAGTAAGTTACAAGTAAATCGCACCCTCTAAGTGATATAAAATAGTTATGATAATTATAATATAATAATTATAATAGGCTAGCAAAATACCGAATATATAAAAGAAACATATTTAGATAAAAAATAAATAACAACCCCTTACCCAGCTCTTACCTCCCCCACGCCCTCCCTCCCCAACCCCATCTAATTATTGTGTGCAAAAATATTATCCCCTTTTTACTTCCTTGTCTCTTTATATTTTCGGAAGCTTTTAATTAAATCTCCCCCGGTCCCGGCACAGATTTATCTGATTACCAAACCCTTCCTTCACCCCTGACAAGACATCTTGTGAATTTGGGGAATGCCAGGCCTCCACCGTGGTTCGGATTCCACGTTAAACTGTAGGTCCTTCATTTCCTCTCACAATCACCCTACCATTACACATTAGCGTAAGTGCGTATAACCCGAACGGGTAGTAAGACGCGGTGATAATAATAATAATAAATTAAATCTCAAAGTGATTCACTGAAAACAAGACCCTGAATTTAAAAATATTAGATTATTTAATTTAAACATTAATTTTTTAAGGACTGAAAAAATTATATTTTGTTTGAATGTACCCCAGACACCTTGGTCCGTGAGGTCAGAACAGCTCTAAAGGTCTCTGGTCTCGTCCTAATCGTTCCAGGGCCCAGGCGAATGGCTGGAACGACATACATCATGGAGCCTATTTCACAAAGTGACAAGTCTTGTCAAGCTACAAACTACTCGTGTGGCCAAGATAAGCCACTAGTGGCTATGCAGTTTGTTTCTCATTGATACTTCTTTCATTCATTCATCGCTTGTCAATACTTATCAATACACGTAAATTCATATTTATTTTAATTGTTAAGTGCCCATTTTTTAATGAAGCTGAACGAATCAAGAGTCTAGTGACAAGTAAACTACGCTCAACTGACAGATCTTTTGGGCCAAAGATTTATAGTTTAGTACGTCTCAAAATTAAACATCTATTAAACTAGACATTCATTTACTTTGATATCTAATGGGAGTAAAGAACGTGGTTTGTGGTGTGATAAGTGCGTGGATTATCGTTAGTATATATGTTTATGTTAATGCATTAGAACACGTATTTATTTTGGAATTGACATTGGTGTTTCATTTGGGACGATTTTGTCTTTGAGGGACTGTTTTCTCGATAATTGTTGTCCCAACCAATTATTATTATTATTATTATTATTGGATTTTCAAGCAATCTGGCTTTTATTTTAATCCCACCATAGTTTTAGTTAGACTTTCCCAGAATTTTCAAGACTAAAAAGTCATACCTCAAGATTTACACGAAACAATATATAATTCTGGTGACTTTTATATAAGCCTAGATCAAAAAATATGATAACACTGTAATTCTGTGTGTGCCTTTGATTCTATCTGTTTGTTACAAGAAAACTCTAAAAAAACTACTCATCGGAACGAGACGGGATTGCTTCTGTTGTACTCCTTATGTTTCAGAATACAGGGTCATTTATATACCATCTTATAAGCTAGCGAAGTAGTGTGGGGAAAACCCACCGTTAGTGTGGTTACGTTTGCATCATCATTTTATATGAACTTTTAATTATATAAATCTTCTTTGTAACACTCCTTGGCAACGAGTGATTTCAAAAGCTCAACAAACTAATTTACAAGTCCCCTTGGCGATGAAGACTTTGCAAATATCAATAAACCAATTATAAACCTTTCAATTGAGTCTTAAACTCATGTATTTTTTTCAATCATTTCATGCATTCGCAATATTATTATTATTATTATTATTATTAGCACCGCGTCTTACTACCCGTTCGGGTTATACGCACTTACGCTAATGTATAATGGTAGGGTGATTGTGAGATGAAATGAAGGACCTACAGTTTAACGTGGAATCCGAACCACGGTGGAGGCCTGGCATTCCCCACATTCACAAGATGTCTTATCAGAGGTGAAGGAAGGGTTTGGTAATCAGATAAATCTTTGCCGGGACCAAGGATCGAACCCCAGCCGCCAGCATAGAAGTCTGACACCTTACCCCTAGACCGCCAGGTCACCCCATATACTGTACATAGCATAGCTAATAGTAATAAATACATAGCGTAATGGGCACAATTCATCATTAGAATACAAATATTTATATTGGAATGTAGTGACTAAAGTATAATAGTAATAAATGCATTTGTCCTTTATTGTTCATTGCAAAAGCAACTCCTATTAAGAGATCCACTGTTATTGTTCTTCCATTGGAGTCTTAATAAAGTTTTTTTAAACTATTTTATGGTCCAGCGTGTAAATTGTGTTTGTTTAGTATTGTTTTGTTGATCATAAATCCAAGATATTTAGGTTTATGTTCATTGGAATAGTACCTATACGTAAGAGAGCCACTCCTTGTGTGCTTGCATTTACGTCTTAAATTAAGGTATTTTTCAGTTAATTTATGGTTTTGCTTGTTAATTAGTTTTATTTTGTTAGATTTCATTGATAATGAAATTAAGCTATTTAATTCGGTGTTTATTGATACAGTGCCTCCATGTGAGCTAGTCATTTGTAATATGCTTGAATTTTATTATATCATGGTATTTTTTCTGTACCGCCCCACTCTCACTCTATTTAGTTACTGCCAAAATAGACTAAAAAAAGAGGATTTAGATATTTAAAGGAAATAATTATATGAAAAAGTAAAACATTTGAAGGTTAAAGAAATATTTGAATTAATTGTTCAAAGTAACAAACAGTGTTAAAACAACACGTTGCATAGCCTTACAGGTATTACTCAAGTGTGTTGAAAAACAAATAAATCTTAGCAATTTATTACATGCACAGTGCGTTTCAAAAGTTTAAGGAGTATAATAATATAATATATAATATAAACTTGTCTAGAAGAGACCAATGAAATAAACGAAATAGTTGCTGTTATTTAAAGAAACTTTTCAAAATGATATACAAGCTTCTAATTCACCACCGTAAATAATAATTTTAAAAAAGCGATCAAAAGTTTATATTACTAAATATTACAAGATTGCAAAGAGCTTAATGAGCCTCTTATAAACGGTTTACAACCCGTCAGTTACACAGCAGAGAATAAAGACTAAACAGTTTTAAATTTAGGGAATACATTTAAATTTAAGTATCGCACCAGATATTTACTTAAAGTTTTAACTCCTAAAAATTATACAAGATCACAAAGAGATTAATAAGTCTCTTTTAAATGGTTAACAACGCGTCAGATTCACACCAGTGAATACAGAGAAAACAGTTTTAAATTGATGGAATAAATTTAAATTTAAATATCACACAATATATTTACTTAAAGTTTAACTCCAAATTTTTTTACAATATCACAAAGAGCTTAATGAGTCTCTTTAAAATGGTTCACAATGCGTCATATTCACACCAGTGAATATAGACTCAATAGTTTTAAATTTATTGAATAAATTTAAATTTAAATATCGCACCAGATATTTACGTTAAGCACAAAGGTTTGACTACCTGACTAAACTTAGCATTCGCGGGACAATTACTCTCGTCAATTTTAAAGAATCAAACAAAATTCCCACATATAAATATGTATTTAATTTTAAAATATAAAAAGTTACGTTACAGAACTTGTAATTTTGCCTAAATGAATTTGCGAATAATAAAGTCAAGACCATACTAATCAACAAAAATGAGTTACTTTAACATTAACTTCAAAGCAAAGAAGTCTTCAAAATAGCCAACAAAAGAAACATTATAAATCTAAAGAATTTAAATTACTGATAACCACAAAAGCAAAAATTTAATATTTAACCTAAATATTGCCAGACATAAAAAAGAACCAAATAATGTGGTTATCTAATTAAAACAAGAAAATACAAAGATACTAGCGCCCAAGAGGCAACAGGAAACATTAATTGACCCATAATAGAATTAACGTTTAAAAATAAAAAAAATTCTATCAAAACATTACCGATGCCTACACTGACAGATTTACATAACAAACTATACCAAAGTATTTTAAGAAATTCAAACCCATCGCAACAATTTATATCTTATAGATTTAAACAAAGATATTATAACCCATACTGGCTAGATAACGTCCTAGTCCTGAGCAGGATTTCTCGTGGAAGTGGCGATTGTAATAATGTATGAGAATGTATGTTTTCCCTCGTTATATAGGTCTAGTTGCAGGGAGGGAAGGTGGTAGTTCTTCGTTGTTGTTATTACGTCACTCACTAACTTCAGGTTGAAAGGTTTTGTTGTATTCGTCACTTAGGCCAGGTTCTTGTCTTGGTTATCAGCGGCTGCATTCAACTAATTCCCACAAAACTAGCAGTTGTAGAGCTATGCTTGTTTGGTCACGTACGCCAGGTGTCCAAAATTATGAGTGGTCTTCTTACAGTACAGTACGGGCCATTCAGAGCATTGCTGGGGTTCTCCGTTGGAACAGTAGGGTGCTGCACAATTTGTAGCGTGTTTTAGACTTCTCTTCATTCTAGCATTCGTGATGAGCAGGCTGGACTTGCACGTCGGTCTACTCCAGGCAGATATACGCGTGAGTAGAGAACTATATTTGACATAATAAAATTCTGATGTTTAATAATTCTGGATGTCTATGAGTATAAGATTATTTGGGGTATTATTTTAAAGCTGGCTGGTTCTATTGGTATTTCTATTGCAGGATGTCTATGAATATTACCTGATTTAAGGGCGGGTAGTAACATTGTCATATTAGCAGTCCACGCTAATATTACATCTTATTTATCTCATTATTTTCCCTGTAAAACAGCTTTATCTTGTTATGTTTCATTGATTATTTTTGTTGTTATTTTAGTGTTCACTTTAATCCTGATTCCACGTAATAGAGTCTTTGTTAGCGTTCTTACATTTGCGTCTTACATTTGCACCGTCTGGGCACGGTGCATGAGGATACAAGTTTAATACAAGTAATGAGAACAAAGGGAGATTAGGATCAATGAATTTTAATGATACTGTATACATCATAGAACAGACGTTTGAACATATTGCACTTATATCTCAGAAAGTACTTTGATAAATAACAATAAAGTAATGAAGTGTGGCAGACTTGCTTAAGTATTAGCCACAAGGGGGCGAGAAGCGCCAAGATAATAACACACGCCAAAACGCGGTGTTACTCATTTTACTATTTACATGTCAAGTTGGCCTTGCAGGCAGAGCAAGTGCGTACCTCAGGCAAGTTCTAGTTTAGCTATACAAGAGAGCCCTGGATACTTAGAGGCCATCTTAATCAGTGTGCAAAAACAGTTACTTGGATACAGATTGGGATAGGCCAGTGAACCTAATTAGGTACCAATCATCGGCCTCCATATAGCCTAAACTATCTCCTGCCTAGGTAAGCTATCCTAAATATACAACAATGGACACATCATGTGTGTCGCGGGATTCACCATCCCGAGCGCGAGAAGCGCGTTATACCGTAATTGTTGATTGCAGTCCGTTCTCCTGGGCCAGGAGACTCTACATTAAATATTATACAACTAGCCTAATTTTAATATAACAACAGTGNCTCGTCATATCTCATCTTCGTAGTTGTGAAGTCCTTCGACTTGCTCCGGTATAGAGTATCCCTTCCCCTAGGATAGTAAGACCACCGTCGACTAGATGATAGATTCTGACTAGAAGTGCGCGCTGATTTGGACTGCGTAGACGATGTTTAAGCGATCGTCTGCTGGCGCGTTCTGTATTAGTTCCCAGCAGTCAGGCGAATATATAGTGGATAGGCCCGTACGAAGGGAAGGGGGAAGTTCCCCACTCTTCCAGAAGGACGATCCACGCAGGCCAACGGTTTTCTTGAAGCGGTCAGTTGGTTGGTGCTTGTGGTCGAACGCGGAGTTATTTCCAGCCGTGGTGATCGGTCACTTATCTTCTATGGTGTGTCATTGAATTGGGCATCAGGCTTACAGGACGAGTCGGCGAAGTGGTATGTAAATAAAGAGATATATTATTAGCGAAGCATTTACATTAGTATGTTATGTTTAACTTTGATGATTTGCAGGAACTAGCCACACATACGTTCTCTTGCACGTTTTAACGGGGCTAACCCAGGTTTGCCCGTTACACATTTAGGTATTTTTTCAGCTATTTTATTTTTAAAATTTTAATTGTGTTTATTTAGATTCATTCTTTTGTTAATAACTTAAAACTACATTTTAAAAAAATATTTCAACTATGCCTTTACGTTAGATAGCCACTGTTAGCATACTTGCATTTTCATCTTAAATTTATTTATTTTTTCAATGGGTTCTTGACTTTTCGTATAAATTAGGGTTAGCTTTTTTTTTCAGCACCACGTGTTACTCGATCGTGCTATACGCCTATTTACTAATTGTTAGGGACTAGGAAGTTTTGATTCAGAAGAAATGCCCCGCTTTTACGTAGCGAGGGTGAGGAAAACCATTTAGTAAAAACTACCCTCAACCTAACCAGGGTCAAATCCCGATCTCCCCGTCTTCAACAGTCTAGTCTAAAACGAGAGTAGCGCGTTAGACCATGCAGACACTGAAGCGGATATTTAGGTTTATCTAGGTTTTTTCTTTGATAGCGTATTTAAAAAAAGTTACTGGTTGCAAAAATGACTTCACGTAACAAAGTCACTGTTAGAGTGTTTGCATTTCTGTTTTAAATGTAGGTATGTTTTCAGTCATGTTATGATGTTGCTTGTGTATCAGGTTTATTTGGTTTTGTCTCTTGGTACTAAGCCAAAAGTAGTCCACATGGGTTCCATTCCATCATGGCCTAAAACTTATCATTGATGAAAATATGGATTTACCCTGTCACATTTATAAATTGACGGCCGGGAATTGGATTTTGTGCCTGTAATATTTCTAAAATAGATTATAAGGCATCTGAGTCCACGATAGGCCTAGCAGGCTGGTAGTGTAACATATATGGCTTGAATAAAAAAAACTGACCCAGTCCAACGGCTGCAAACAGTAATGGATGTATTAAACCAAAAGAAGATATTATTTGGTGTAATATGGCAATTACTATAGAGTGCTTCTTTCAAATTATTTCATGTTTGTTTCCTAGATAGTAATTTTATCCTACATATAATAAAAATTTAGGGTTGGCCTGCACACTCAAGTTTTTGTGGAGTTTTCCTTTTTTCTGAGTAGTATAATACATATGAATACCAAATATGAAATAATCAATTTTTATAAAAATTTGTCTGTCTGTCTGTTTGTTGGTAGTAAACCCTAAAAGTACACATCGGATCAAGATGGGACTTATTCTGTTATACTGCTTATTTTTCAGGTAACCATTGTAAACTGTATACCAACAAGCTATTTCATCAGTGAGCGAAGTAGTGTTGAAAAAACATGTTGTAAGCAGTGAACATTCGTCGCGGTTTGTATTTCTGGTAAAGAATATGGCAAGCGTCATTAGCAGGGGTGTGAAGGGAAGGGGTATGAGGGTGTTTATTCATGAACCTTCTTGTGCACATAAAACACTGCTCTCAAATATTTTTTTTTTTATAATTTTTAGTTGTAGAATGTGCTATTATATGTTTTTAATTACGAGTGAAGCCGTGGGCAAATGTTAGTATGAAATATATTACATTAACTAAGATGTGATAGTATTTTTTATCTGCATCAATACTATGTGATTTTGATGTAATCCTAAACATCATTTAACTATTTTAATAAATTTGATGAGGTTGTTAGTGTGTCTTACTTTTAATTTTCTAAAATTAAATTGACAGTAAATAATAAACTATATAATTTACTTTTAATTTGTTGAAATTAATGGTAACTTGTAATGTAAGTTTAATTTTTATCAATGCTATTTAGCTTCAGTCGCAAAAAGGGCGACATTAATGTAATTGTGAAAATCGGTTCTACAACCTCTGATATAATCTTTAATTCCTGCCAATTTCCACATTTTAATTGTTTAATGATTTCTTGATTAAAATAACCAAAAAATATGCAATAAAACTTTCTGAAGTACTGAAACTTTACTTGCTACAACCAATAATTGAGCATCCACCAAACCTTTCGATCCACCTTGTCATGGGCAGGCGACTACTAGCGAATGAAATATTTTTGAGAAACAAAATTTACAGCTACCAGCTTCTTGATAAGATCTGTCTCTTTGTGAATCATACCAAATACGTACTGTACATATAGTAAAGGAGTATGTGCGAAAACAAACCAACTAAAACGTTAGCAAAATTAATACAATTTTATGATTCACGCTCTCTACTCCCTTAATAAATCAAAGAAAACTAATGGCTCATTTAATAGTGTTTAGTTTTGCAAACCAAAACCTCTGTCACCTCAACAAAAAAGACTCGTAATTTGACCGGTGTTCATTAACCACTAGTCAGTCACTTGAATCATGCCCGGCCACTTGTTAAAGTGGTCAGTACTCTTGGCTACAAATCTAGAGGTCCTTGGTTCAATTCCCAGAGGTATCATTGGAATTTTTCCCGAAGGAGTACTGTTTCTATGGTTGCCATGGTCTGGTTTATTAGACCTAAATTAGGTTCAAGACGTCTACTGTCACTACATTATCATAATAATAATAATAATATTTTAGCAACGCGTCTTACTACCCGGGTTATACGCTTTAAGTACTAATTACTCTAATGGATTAGGAATTGGGAAGGTTGAATTAGAGGAAGTGAACCTGCATTTGCGTGGAGGGAGAGTGGAAAACCATTTAGGAAAAACCACCCCCAGTTCACCCGACCGAGATTAGAACCTCGATCTCCCCGTCCTCAGCAGTCGAGCTCAACACGACAAGCGCGTTAGCCAACTACGCCACCGAGGCGGGTCATTATCATCATCATCATCATTATCAAATAATATAATCATGACGAAGTAATTGTCAGAAGATAACTACACATGATATTACCTAAAATTTTATAAGTGGTAGTGGATCAAAAAACTATCTCAAATGTATTTCGGAGATTTACTCGTTTTAGCTTCCTCTTCACGCAAACAGAAAAAAACTAAATAAATCCGCATTTTTCTCCAGAGGTCACCAGTAATGGCTTAATATTAATGTTCCTCTAAGAGGGACCGGTCATGCTGGACCTGTGGTTTGGCCTCTGCGTTCACCTGATCTAACGCCATTAGATTTTTTTTTTGTCTGAGGAGCTCTCAAGCAAAAAGTATATGAAGTGCCTGTTAATGACCTTCAATTATTACGACAAAGGATAACGCAAACGTGCGAAGAAACAACAATCGCACAATGTCGGCCAGCCTCTCGTTCTGTCATTGATAGATGCAATGTTTGTTTGTCTCCAGACTGGAGGCCATCAATTTGAACAAAATAAATAAAGTGTTTTATTTAATAACCTAAATTTTTTTAGTTTTTATTTAGTTCGTTGCTTTTTACGCGAAAAGAGAGCGAAAAATGGCAAATCTCCCAATTACATTTTGAGTTAGTTTTTTGATCCGATATTACTTCCTAAAATTTAGCCGTTTAATCCGGGAACATTCTGTATATCCGCCAATGCCAGTAGAAAACCACGAATATCTAACCTACAGACCCTGATTCAATATGCTCACAAAATATAAAGTAAATTATGTTTTTTTGACACAAACATTTGTTATTTCCATCTAAAATACAAGTGTGGGCCTATTAACCTGTCGTAACAAGACGTGTCCTTTTGTGAAACAGGCCCTTGGTCTAAGACACCTGGGCCTCGATAAACTAACGGGAGCAAATAGCTGCGCCAGCGCAAGTTTGAACTATATGCCCAAATTCATATTCACTAAAAGGAGTAGGCGCAATTTGAGTGTAAAGTTGCGCTATTTATTTGCCACCACTCAAGAGTAGGTGCAACTATTAAATCATGATTGTTACTTCAATAAATTTAAATGGCGGCATATTATTGTATTGGCTTAAAATACAATATAGTTATCTAACTGTACTCCAATTAATAATAAAGAAATTAAAATAACATAACGTCTGTCAAGCACAAAATTTGTTTCAATTAAGACAGTGGTAACAAAACAATTACGTACCTTTTATTGTTGGATTTTTACATTCAAACAACGCAATGGCATTTCTTGCATTATTATAAAACAAAACTACGAACTGTGTAATCTTCGTCTATATCCAAAGAGGTTTGTATTCCTCCAAGTCCAAAGACATCTCGTCACTAAATATGGTGGTTAGTATAGCTTTAAAATAAGTTTTAAAGTTTCTATAAACATTAATGTTTTATTAATGAAACTTAAACTTTAAACAAATAATATAAATAAATACAAAATAATGTACTTAATGTACTAACATTGATTTTGTAAAACATCCAGAAAGAGGCCGTTTCTAATTTTATTGCTAGTTTATGAGCAAAATGTTTAAAAATCTTTGTATTTGCTGTCGTTTTCATTAGAGATTTAAAATACAGTAGCCTTGACTTTGTAAGTAAATTCTTCACAAGGATTGGTCGAAAAGAGAGCAATTGATGACGTTTATGGTGACGTCACCATAATATTGTCACTAGTTTGCGCCTTGTTTAGTGAATACGGAAATGGAACAAATAATAAGGCGCATCTTTGGGCGTATCTTGGGTGCAGAGTTACGCCTTTTACAGACTTGCGCCGAAGCAGAATTGCACTCGTTAGTGAATCCAGTTCCTGGGCTACATATTTCTTGTTCCCATGTTTAAGTAATTAGCGCGGTTGACTACAGGTCTACGATTTTTTTCACCTCTACCAACATTTTGTTTGTGTTTGATAGAGTGACCTCTGATATAAGTTTATCCCCAACTCTTTTTCTTTTTTGGGTGTAAATGATGGCAAATTGGTGGAAAATTCATTGGAAACTTCCCTACGATATTTATTTACAATACACTATCGTTTCAAATATCACTATCTTTATGTGATTCTTTTTAAAAATGTCCTTGACCCCAAACTTGGAGGCTCTGGGAGTGAGGTAAGTTACGTTGCCTTCTCATTGTGGATAATGATGTAAAAGAAGTGTAAATAATTAAAGAAATATTAACTTTATTTGTTATTATTGCCAGAAGTAAGCAACCGGAATAAATGTCTACACATACATTAAAAATGTCTTCACATGTATCCCGTAATGTTATTTATTAGGGTTGGAATGTGGGTGTAGATTAAAGCTGCATCAACAAAAACAAAATATTTGTTCACGTATTGCTAAATTTGAATATATTAGCTAAAAATTCAGAGTACCTTAGACGTTAATGTTTTTATTTAACTATTTGGATTAATCTTTACTTTAATCAATGATGGAAAAGGTTGGGCTCAACTTGTACCAGAATGTAACTGCCGTTATCTAAACTAAGATTCAAATATCTATGTTTAATTAGCTACTATGCTTGCTTGCAGCTTTGCAAACTCGTTCAAGTCTTCATTTTGAAACTAAGATTGCCTCCATTGTGAAAAAATAACTCTCTATCTTTAGTGAACCGGTCACACGTCAAGAATATGCGGATATACTTTCACTGCCTTAGCCTTATGTTAAATTGACCAAAGGTTCTACTCGATTCTTAGTCCCAAGGGATAATTACATAACTATTAAGACCGGTATTTCTATTCCGCTAATGACGTCATGTATATCCCACGATACATTTTCTAGCCCAGAAGTGGCAGAACGTTAAACAGTTTTCAAGATTATTTAAAGGAGACTCTTTTCGGTGGCCACGTGGTTTAGCGCTTCTCTCGCAGTAGATTAGACTGCCAATAACAGAAAGATCGAGGTTCAAATCTTGGTCTGGTGTACTGAGAGTGTTTTTTTATTCCAAAATGGTTTTCCAGTCTATCTTCACACAAAAGCGGTTACACATTCTATAAATATTACATTCCTAGTCCCTAAATCCACAAGCGTAAAGTATGGTTGTTGTCACACTATGCGTTTTTGCGGTATGCGGTTTGACGGGATGACCCCCTCGGATTTCTAATTCCAGTAAGGTGTTTCCTAGTCTCTCTCCCTACGCATATGCGGGATTCCTTCATTGTCCTTACACCCTTAGAGTTATTTTCATTGTTTTTAACTAAAAGTAATTATGTCGTTACTAAACCTATGCCACATATAATCATTTGAGCTGGAGACCTCTAATTGACCAAAGAGGGTGGCAGCCAGCAGACCAGGATTCGAACCCCATGCAGTTTAGTATATTGCGAGTGTGCTGTCTTAGACCTGTGGCTCGCAATTAATTATTTTAGCGTAATCTATAGTGAGATTACTTAGCGGCACTGAGTTGAAATCCACGGTCTAGAAACTATCCTAACGATCACTGGTTCAATACTTGACTTGGTGAAAAAATATAATTTTAAACGTAATAAATTCCCTGGTTTCAACTGCTGGCAATCGAATCTAAGACATTTGTTTCCGTAAGAAGACTTACTACCGATTCATCTTGGGCATCAAATGTAAATTATTATTCAAGTAACCTGTTTAATAAAGAATTTGAGAGGATTATATATTTATAGCCTCTTTCCGGACGAATGGTGGCACCTTTCTCCCACCCCACTGAAATTAACTCCTTTTTATGGGATTTATATGTTTGACTTATGACTCCACGCGTATTGTCTTATGACTTTTTAATTCTAATGCGGATACAGCTATTTTAAACTACTTTAAGCTACAGTAATATAAAGTTTTTAATGACCCTGGTGCTTGTTGAACCAATTAATAATACGTTTAGAAACTTTTTTTTGTTTACTATGAAAGGTTTGTTAAATAACATACAGACACACTCGATTCGTGCTGAGCTAGACCGCGGAGGACGGGAACATGAAGTTTCGAATCTCGGTAATGCGAATTGGAGGTAGCTTTTCACTCTCCCTCTACGCAAATGCGGGTTTACTTCCTCTAAATTCAAACTTCCCAATTCCTAATCCAATAGCGTAATTAGTACTTATGCGTATAACCCAAACGGGTAGTAAGACGCCGTGCTAAAATGTGTCGAGTTCGTGTGATCTATAAATAATATGCGTGCCAAATCGCCAGGTAATTACGTTTGAGTGCCATTTTAGAAACAGGTTTTGATAATAGTCATGGTGAACGGGTTAACCAATTCAGCAATGTACTGCCTAAATCTGCTGCACATAATCATTGCTCAAGAATATATGTATTGTACCCAATTATATATACAGATCTATTAATATATATCTCATATGTTACATACCACATCTCGGAAACATCATGGAACAAGAACGGTGCCATCAGAATTGTTAGCCGCTATCACTGTTCCGCTAGCACTGCACTTGACTGGTCGGAGTAACAAAAACAACTGACGCAGTGTAGGGTGGGCGGCCTGAGCATAGTTGGCTTGGGCCTACGTAATTTTTCCAAAGTAGAGGCACGTCTCCCCACTTCTTTCCTTTCCATGATTCATTTCGCTCAGCCACTATAAAGATCCACGGTTCGCAGGGAACCAGACACAATTAAACATCATCAGTCAAATAGTCAACACGTTCCAACGTCTTTCCTTCCAGTCGACAGTACAGAACTTGTGATCGTGACGATGCTGCCGTAAGGAAGGCCGGACTGACGGAAGTAACAAGTCATAACTTTGAACATTCAAATTTGTGCGGAGTGGGGGTCTCTATGGCCGGATTGTAGTTTTAGGGATATAATTGAACCTGTCGAGAGTATTAGCCCCTCTCGTCTTAGTTTTCATGTTACTTAGGTTAGCCTTTTAAGGACATGGTTTACATGCCTTTGAGTGATATTACACTTCACATGTTTTATGCTTGGTCCTTAAGACAAGTGGTTTAAATAGGATTGATTCCCACACCTTAGCCTGCTTGACCATGTTATAGACAGCAAGGCCTTCTGTCGGTAAAGGGGCTGTACAGGTTTTTCCAGGCCAGATAGTTATACCTAGTTAGATTTGAGTTTGCTCTTTTGAATCTGTTAGCTGTGCTCAACTTGTGGGTCATTTCTGCCCATCTGGCGTGGCTCTCCTCTCGCTTACCTTGATATGTGATAACCCTTGGGGGAGTTTGATGCCTTCCTTATATATTGTTAACATTATATATTCATGTTGTTAATGTTTCTGGCATAGACCAGGTGGTTGTGTGCCAGCCCATTAAGTCAATGCCTATATAAATACCTATATAAATAAACTTTTATATATTATTGGCCGGTCCATTAATCACCATAGCTGACAGACAACAGTCTCGTGCCTTTATAACCTGACATTTTATGATCTAGCCAGGTTCCCTGGCCCAAATATCATCACTAGGGGGCGGATTTATAGGCACTAAATATTTTTTAAAAAGGCAGGCAAATAGGCACTAAAAATCTCAAAAATAGGCACATAAATAGGTATTATAAAGTAAAAAAGGCAATAAATAGTTACTAAAAAGAAAAATTAAGCAATAAATAAGCATAGTAATGACAAAAATTGCACCAAGAGACTCAACATTTTTAGTATTAATTCTTAAAATCCAGCAAACACGTTCCATAAACACAAATTAATTACCATTAGAGTTAATTATCAAATACTTCTCAAGATTTTCAGGTGTAAATTTTGTTGTTATCTGATAAAATGTTTTTATACTGTGATAAACTCCTCTCGACTTCACATGAAGTCATCAGGCAAAACTTTAGACAAGCTAGCTCAGCTGAACTAAACTTGAATTCTGGGAGTAGTGTAGTTTGTCGTTCTAAGATGTCTGCAATACTTGCCATCGCTTTTCCCCCAGGGTCTCGCTACAATACTATGTTAAGTTTTTCGACGATGGCTGTGCCAACAGAGCCAGAAAACTGATTCAGGTTTTCTTCTATTCACCGTATTATTTTCACAGCTTTCACAAGAGGCAAAACCCTCGCCTCTAAAACTGTGATTGCTCAAAGAAGATTCCCAAAATTGCTTTTTACGTATGCCAGATCCGCAATGATACTTGGGCAGGAGATGGCAGCATTTGCTTCTCTTATGGCGACAGCTTGTTCCTCGTCAAAAGTTTGGACCACCTACAAACAAAACGGTTGATAGAGTAAAACTCACCATTCTTTGTATTCATTCATTGTGTTCGACAATTACAACCATTAAATTAAAAATATGTTTCAATAATGGGGACGGACAGGTGGAATCAATAAAACTAGTGGTAAGCGCTAACTGTAATTTTAATTTGTCGACGCACCTAAAGATAGAGTATTGAATAATACCTTTTGAATGTCACCCAGAACTTCACATGAAGTCATCAGGCAAAACTTTAGACAAGCTAGCTCAGCTGAACTAAACTTGAATTCTGGGAGTAGTGTAGTTTGTCGTTCTAAGATGTCTGCAATACTTGCCATCGCTTTTCCCCCAGGGTCTCGCTACAATACTATGTTAAGTTTTTCGACGATGGCTGTGCCAACAGAGCCAGAAAACTGATTCAGGTTTTCTTCTATTCACCGTATTATTTTCACAGCTTTCACAAGAGGCAAAACCCTCGCCTCTAAAACTGTGATTGCTCAAAGAAGATTCCCAAAATTGCTTTTTACGTATGCCAGATCCGCAATGATACTTGGGCAGGAGATGGCAGCATTTGCTTCTCTTATGGCGACAGCTTGTTCCTCGTCAAAAGTTTGGACCACCTACAAACAAAACGGTTGATAGAGTAAAACTCACCATTCTTTGTATTCATTCATTGTGTTCGACAATTACAACCATTAAATTAAAAATATGTTTCAATAATGGGGACGGACAGGTGGAATCAATAAAACTAGTGGTAAGCGCTAACTGTAATTTTAATTTGTCGACGCACCTAAAGATAGAGTATTGAATAATACCTTTTGAATGTCACCCAGGTGATCTGCGTAGTACAACGCAAGCATTAAGCCATGTACACCAACGCGTTAACACTGGCTGTGGTAGCAAGGGTGTGTTGGGCAGGGCGGCCTTAAATGAGAAGATTCATGATGGAGCCTTCAAAAACACTTTCTTGACTGTAGAAATAATAGCGTTAACATTTGTAGAATGTGTCTAATATCTTATACAGCCCTATGAAGAGCACGCGCCAGACAAGTCACGTGGATTAGCTTGGTGTAGAATACTTTTAAGTTTGCAGCTGCTTTCAACATGTAGGCCGCACTGTTTGTCAGCAGCACCGAAAATATTTTATTGTTGATTTCTGATGGACACAGGACACCTGATATAAACAAATTAACTGATTTATAATTCTCATTTTTACGGGACTAACAGATAAACTCATTAAATTAACACAGTATATCTTGTTCAATTAAGTTATATACTTACGCAAAGAATCACGGACAATTATGGCAATTGTTGAGCTGTTGGTTGCCTCAAGCATCTTTGAAACAACCAAGTGAGGTTTCCCAGGAACCGTAGAGTTTAGTTTTCCAACCACAATATTTGCAACATATCTGCCACAGCGGTCATCGTAACAGTGTAATATACATAGTCACTTAATGAACTGACACTGCTGTGCGCTAAAAGAAAATATTTGTCGCCATTCTGATCACTCTGAACCTATCAAACTGCTGGACACATGTGTTTTTTATACGTATCACGAGTATCGACGTGGAGTGACCTAAGGAGTGAAGGAGTGTGGGGGGGGAGGTGCCGCAAGTATTTAGAAAGTAAAAAGAGTGTGTGTGGTAGGAAGAGAAAGATATAAAAAAAGGCACTTTAAGGCTTCCATTTGTAAAATAGGCACTAAACAGCAAAATAGGCATTTATAGGTACTGTAAAAATTATCACATAATCTTCGCAATCCTCGAAAATAAACTTATAGCTCAAAAGCCTACTTTTCAAAGCATAGGATTAAAATAGGCATTTAGGGCAAAATCCGCCCCGTAGTCATCACTTTTCATTGTATTGTTCATGCTAGTTTCTGAGTATGTGCCCTTTGGATCCTGCTCGTGTGTAGTAGCTCGCTGGTCATTTATTGCTACAAATTAACGGTTGCTACCCTATTGTATAGAATGTCTTTACCTCCTGGTACAAAGGGAGGGAGAAAAATTTTAGTATAATTTTTATTATTATTTTTCTGTTAGCACAGCAATGCCTATTAAGAGGAGGACTGGAGTCAATCAAGTTAAGCATGAGTTTAACCTTTCTTACAAAACCATTAGCGCTTCACACCAAACTCTCTCTTGGAGAGTATTAATTATTCAGCTATTTGTCTAGTTAATTAACCTGGTAAACTCTATGAACTGTTTTGGGAAATATTGAAATGTGTTCTGATGTTACTCTTTGTATTTTCTCAGTCTTTGCTACATTAAACTTATTTGTTATGCATTTTTATCTTTTGCTTTCAAGTGTCTCCTATTGTGTCTATTTACCTTATTTACGTAATCAGCGTCTCTAGTGTTAACCATAGCACCGTTACAATGGGAAGGTCGGGGTTTGATCCCACACCAAGTTATTTTTTGGTAAATTTTGATAAATCGTTTTCCACTTCAAACTTTGGAAAATTGAGATACATTCCCTTAGTAAATCTAATTTATTCAGCCTTACTTCTTTATTGTGATAAATATTAGACATGTAGAATGCTGGGAGGCTCTGTGCGTATTATAAAGGGACATTATTAGTTTTAACAAATATTCAGGGTAAGCTAAACAAATCCACGCCATAGAATTCAATTTAAAAGATATATTATCGATTCCTCCATCAGCGCCGAGCGTATTTAGGGATTTTTTTCTAATATACTTTCCATTATCCCTCCATGCAAATGTGGGTACACTTCCTCTAATTTCTACTTAAGGTTTAAGTGACTATTTTTTTGTGTGAATGTTATTTATTATGTCAACATAATATAGTTTCAAGCATTAAACAACGTTTAAAATAAATTCAAGATCCTGATAAATGTAATTGATATGTCTTATGATTTTATGTAAAAGTTATGTATTATTTCGTCAAAATATAGTTGCGAACATTAAAAGATATTTAAAACAAATTCATGTTCCTCATAATCGTAATCAATATTACTTATGAATTAATTTAAGAGTTATATATTATTTCATCAAAATATATCTGCAAACATTAATTGATATTTAAAATAAGTTCAAGTTCCTCATAATTGTATTCAAGTTACTTATGAATTAATATAAGAGTTATATAATCAACTAAATATATATGAACACATTAAATGGTATGTAAAATAAAATAATGATAATAATAATAATAATTATTATTATTATTAGCACCGCGTCTTACTACTCTTTCGGGTCATACGCACTTACGCTAATGTGATATAGTAGGATAAGATAAAAAAAAAATTTGTTGTTATAAGTGGATCAAGGAATAAAACGGTTGTTTCTAAAATAATTATATCTTTTTTCTCCTCGGTGACGTAGTTGGCTAACGAGCTTGTTTCGTGTGGAGCCAGTCTGCCAAGGACGGGGGAGTTCGTGGTTCGAATCTCGGTAGGGTAAACTAGGGGTGTTTTAAACTCTACCTCCACGGAAATGCAGGTTCATTTCCTATAAACTCAACGTACTCAATTCCTAGCACATTAGCATAACTAGTACTTAAGCGTACAAACCGAACTTGTAGTAAGATGTTGTGCTAAATAAAAAAGTTAAAATGTATTAATAAAAAACTAATGTCTGTGTGTGTTCGTCTGCGTGCAGGTGTGTGACACCTTGCCTTAAACCAAATTTAGTTAAAATTATAAACAAATATTTAAGCAGTGAAATAATAATAATAATAATAATAATATTATACTTATTCCTCCTTCTACTCATATATACTACTTGCTAAAGATATATTAGCTACATGCGTTTAATCAATAAAGCTTAACATTTACCCGTCCGGGCTATTTAATATTTTATTCCGGCAAAGTTGTCACGTGTATATTGCAATCGCCTGTGTGTATATGTGTGTGACATCTTACCTTAAACCCCTATTAGTTAAAATTATAAGCTACTCATATCCTAATGATCAAATAGTTTTTGCTAGAGTTATATTAACTACACATGTGTAATCAATAAAGCATAACATTTACTATTCTTTGTTATTTAATACTTCATTATGGAAATGTTGCCACGTGTATATTGCCATCTCATTCCTGTTTTGATTCTCCAAGGATTTCCAACCAACATATTTTAGGGATTTTTTTCAAATATTAACAATATTTTCTTACTAGTTATTTTATTGACAAACAGTATATGATTAATAAATTTTATTTAAAACATTCATAGCATACAACAGAAACAGCATACATTTTTTTAAATCACATACATCAATATTATTTAGGTCTTGTGAGCTGTACGAGTAATTAAGCGGAGCTCATCTAGTATGATTGGTTGAGTAGGTTGGAGTTCAAACACTGTCCTATTAAACTGAGGGCATTTTCAGCTCTCCTTCCACACAAAAGTGGGTACACTTACCCCTCATAAATACGTTCATTATTCCTACCCCAGAAGCATATTTAATTTATTGTATCAGTAGTAATAATTACATTTATTAAATATGTATTTGTATTTGCTATCATAAGATATTGAAAAAGTCATAATTACCAATTTTATTCACTAGATGGCGCAGAATGAAAGTAATAAAGAAATGAATACAGGTGAATATAAGTTTGGCTGATCATAATAATTTAAATAACGTTGTGCAAGATAAAGTAAGTCGCGTGTTGCAGAGTAATAGAATATTTTATCCTTGAGTAGTAATCTACCTTCACAAATTATAGATAAAAATGAATGTCTGTCGTATTCTGTGTATGTGTGTGAACTTGCCACCTTACCTTAAACCAAGTTATATAATTCATAAACGCTATCTAAACAGTGAAATTGTTTGCAATCATATGTTTGTAGGGTTTTCTAGAACCAAATGCAGGTACACTTTCTACCTGGTCTAATTATATCAAACGGAAAATGTTGTTGATCAGCTCGCAAATGTGGGGTACACTCAGCCATTGCAAGTAAGTATTTGAGTGGATGACGGCTCTAACATACATTAGCGGTGCTAAAGATATCGAGTTTCAAATCCTTGTGGGCTTGCCGTCTAAATGTCAAGATCATTTAATTCTGGCGGGGGGAATGTTGGAACCAACTCCCTGCCGGGTAAACTGTTGATAGTTGTCCCTCCAGGTAAAGTGCTGTAACATTTTCTTAATCATCTCTACCACATTATCTTAGTTAATATATATATACGCTTAGGCAGTAAAGGTGCGTACATCCCATATAACTATTATAGGATAGGTCGTGGGTTCGAATCTCCATTGAGGTGTACTGTCACTAGTTCTAACTAAATGGTTTCCTTTGTAACTCATCTAGTTATGTCGGGAGAGGTAAGAGTTTCAAATCTTCACTGAGGTGTACTGTCACTAATTCTCCATAAATAGTTTCCCTCTCCCTCACTCAACGTAAATGCTGTGACATTTCTAACTTAATCCTTACTACCACGTAAAATGCCGAAACCTTTTCATAATCATCCCTACCACATTATCTTAGGTTATATATTGACTTTTAGCCAGAAAACGTGCGTGTAACTCATCTAGATATGACGGAGAGGTTGTGGGTTAGATTTCCGTTCTGACGTACTGAAATTGATTTTCTCCCCCCAAGAAAATGCGTTTTAACATTCTACCTGGTCTAACTATATCAAACGGAAAATCTTGCTGACCAATAATTTTTTATTTATTTTGCTACTATGTAACTTGTTGGTAGTTATCCCTCCAGACCACACTATCATAATTAATATATATACACGTTTAGTCAGCAAGGGTGCGTGTAACACATCTAGCTACAGCGGTGGAGGTCGGTGGTTAGAATCTCACTCGGGTGAACTCGGGTGGCTTTATACTATCTCTCACTCTACGTAAATGCTGGAACATTTCTACCTTACTCCTCCACCAGCAGTGGTCCATGTTGGTATGGCGTATACGTACATCTGCGCATGTCGACGGACAATACCAAACAACCACATTTAGTAAAATTTTTTGGAAGGATAACGGCCCCTAACCGAGGCTTCTGAGGCCCCTGGTTGTGCATAATCAGAGCTATGTCAATGCTCTATAGTTGCGACATCACAGGAAAAAACACATTACCAAATAGATGGGTGAAGGGGGTAGGGAGGGATTGTGACATTATTCAAGGTCGTGATTTATTCCTGTCTCGATTTGTCTTGCCGAGCTGCTAAACTTGCGCTAGGGCTGCCATGACGTCACCGGGAATACCCATCGCCACATAGATGGGGAGGGGGAGGGTGCAACACCAAAATAGTTTCAGAGTCTTGCAGTAAGGAACCATTGTTCAAACTCTACAATAAATGGTCATTGGAAGAGGTTCGTGCTGCACATTTCTGCCCTCTGTAGTGATGCCGACATTTTATGGGTAGTCGTAGGAGGAGTGCCCGACGCCGTGGACTTCACTCTCTCCAACAAATAAATAAAACACTCCCAGAAATAAACTCGAACACCAGTCCCAATCCTACCCTAAGTCGTGGGAGGAGTGTCCGACGCCATGGACTGCACGTTCCCCCTACTAATAAATAAATAAAAAATCCAACGAATAAACTTTAACTTCAGTCCCAATCCTACCAAGACATACGATCCAACTGCACACATAAAACACCATTGCACACACATAAAAATAAATGCGTACGCATAAAAAAACATTGCGCACACATAGAGAACTAATGGAACAGGAACCAACAAGTTTGGAACATATACAAACAGTAGAAAAAGGATCAAGGGGAGGGGGCATGACACAACCACAGGATGTGGGAGGGGAATAATGTTAAATCACCAGGATGTGAAATATAGGTCAATTGAAATCACAATATTTCTCTTTCACGGGAAATAGCCTCGGGGTGTAACCAGGAGGTCGTACTAAAGTACTTTCATATTTTAAGTATTATAGACCATGATTTTATTAGGTTTATAAAGTTAGCTAACTATGTAAATAGTTAGATTACAAGTCTTAGAGACCATATTATAATTATTTTTATCAAGGTGGCTGAGCATAAGTCAGATTACAAGTATTAGATACCATGGTTTAGTTCTGAACATCAAAGTAGCTCAGTATGTAAGCAGTGAGAGATAATATATCTAGAAATGAAAAGGGCTTATGAAGGATAATTACGGGTAATAGAGACCATGATTTCACTGCTCACTACAAGGCATTAGGATATTGCGAGACAGATTAATATGTTTTGAATTTATGTTTTTTTCTTCTAATTACACATGCTCAGTGTCTAGGGAGACTGTTTACATGTCTTGAATACCATGGCTAAATTCTGATCATAACAATGACAGAGTGTCTAGGGAGGCAGGTTACATATCTTGGATACCATGGTTAAATTATGATGATAACAGTGACTGAGTGTCTAGGGAAGCAGTTTGCATATCTTGGAAGCCATGGGTGAATTCTGATCATAACAGTGATTGAGTGTCTATGTAGGCAAGCTACATGTCTTGGAATCCATGGTTGAATTCTGATCATAGCAGTGAGTGATTGTTTAGACAGAGAGGCTACAAGTCTTGGGAACTATGGTTGAATTCTGATCATAACTGTGATTGAGTGTCCAGGCAGGCAGGTTACATGGTCTTGGAGTCCATGGTCGAACTCTGATCACAAGAGTGACTGAGTATCTAGGCAGGCAGGTTACATTTATTGGAGTCTGTGGTTTTCATAATAGTGACCGAGTGTCTAGGGAGGCAGGTTACATGTCTTGGAGGGCATGGTTATCATAATAGTGACAGAGTGTCTAAGAAGGCATGTTTCATGTCTTGGAGGCCATGGCTACGATCTGCTTATCGCATTGACTGATTGTATAGGAAAGTAGATTACATGTCCTGAGCCATGCCATGGCTACGTTCCGCTCATCACATTGACTGAGTTCATAAGAACACACATTGTATGCTGGGAATGTATTATTATTTGCTGCCCACCTGTGTTTCTGATTTTTTTAAATAAAAAAGAACTATATATTTCTATAAATATATTGTCAAATATTCCCATCCTGTTGCCCAAGTATTAAAAACTGAAGACTACATAATTATAATTATTTGTTCCTTTTCACCCATATGTGTGACTAATTATAGAGGTAGGCACACATCATATATAGTAAGGTATACTCCCATTTTATTTTTAACTGCTTCTAAGCACATAAGAAAGAGAATTACATGCCTATAATAGCTGTTTCCTTCCTACCATCTGTAAAATTACTTTTGAAGTTACATCACTTTTCTGGAAATCCTGATGCCCTTTTATCCTTCAATTTCCATGAGAACCGAATTTATAGTTGACGGGGCAATATGCAACCCACATTACACTCATTTACTCAAAGGTTAATATATTTCTTTTCTTATCTCAACTATCATGAATGATATCAAGACTTTTTTTATATCAAATTGAAGGTAACCATGTTTTGGTACTGTTTACAAAACCTAGATTTAAATAAAACTTCAGAATAATTATATAAACAATAAAATAAAGTACAGTATACGGGTTTGAGCTTCAAACTAATAAATGATAAAGAATTTTAATGTTTTTAATTTGATTTCATCAGCGCAAATAGTTTACTCTTCCAATAGTTTAATAACTATTTGTTTTTATATTAATCAGCTGATTAAACAGTTGAAAACTATGTCGATGTATTGGTAGTTTAATATTTCACAGGAGATAAATCATTTTACCTTCCTTCTATTTTTGGTAGATACCCATTAAGTAAAAGGGTGGAAAGAAGGGTGAGAGTTCTGCTATCTTTCAATGAGCTTTACCTGGAATGCTACTAATAGACGAGATTCGGGAGTTGGGCCACAATTTTTAAGGTGTGAGCTGTTTTTGACCAAACATAGGATGATCATACTTGAGAGGGATAGGCTATAGTGAGTAAGATGTTAGTCAACCTTGAGACGGATGATCTTTTGTTAGCCAGAAGATGGCCAGGCTTGAAATGACTCGACTAAAGATGACCGACTTTAGAAGATTAGACTTTAGTTAGTCAGAAGATGGTCAGACTTGAGATGTTCAGACCTGAGATGGTTAGACTTGAGATGATCAGAATTAATATGGTCAGACTTGAGATGGGTTGACATAAGACGGCCAATTTTGTGATCCCCATATTTAAGATGGCCAAACTTGAGATGGTCATAAATTAGTTGTTTGGACTTGAAAAATATATATAATCACTACCCCTTGCATATAAACCCTAATGACATTACACAACAATTTCTGAAATTCACTAAGGCTAAGCCTTATAATACAATTACTTTCTTCATCGTATAGATTCCAGGCTTGAAGACAGGCTGTATAGGCTAGTAAGAGAGGAATACCGAAAGAGTTCATTTTTAAAGTTTAACAAGATGTTGGCTAGAACGAGCCTACCTTATACAGTGTGAATTATATAATCGGGAGGCTGACATGCATGTCTGAGCCTGCTCCAAGGCATGGAACGTCTCCCTTCTCTAAGAAGTGGTAGAAAGTATTTGTAGTTAAAAGGTACATTTATTATCTTCAAGGATGAGAATTGTGTATAGTATTAGAGATTATGGGCGAGAGAACGATGATTTGGGGGTACGGTATTAAGTGTTAGGGTGTTGGCTAAGTGGTCGAAAAGATTGGTACTAAACCCTTCTAAGAAAAGGAGCTAAATCTATAAGAGTTTAAAAACTATCTAAGTTATGTCCATTCTGCATTAGCATTTGTTTGAGGTTTCATCATAACCGAATAAATGTGAGGGATTATATACAGGATGTTTCATTGAAAGCGTGCAAACCTTAAACAGTACATAGGGGTGCTCTACCGAATATTTTGATACCGGGAACGTGTGGTCTGCGAAGTCAACTCAGTTGATTATGGGCCTAAATATGTCTAACACTGTTACTGATGACCAGTTTATTTACAGCTAATCATAACATGTAATTTATTTACATTTAGTTGTAACATTACGTACAGGTAGTACTGTACAGTGTACCATATCATTTACAAACTAGAGGGAACCTGCCATTTTGTACCTTACAACACTTGCTCAAAATAACGGCCCCCAACCCCAATGCAAGAACTACGTCGGCGTGTGAAATTCTGCCGCACCCGTTCAAATATCTCATGCGTGTTGCAAATCACATCGCAGGTGATGACAATCCTGGAAACCTATTCGAAATATGTGTCCACTGGGGTATAATACACAAATGATTTGAGATAGTCTTATACTTAATAATCGACTGGATACAGGTCGGGTAACCGCGCAGACAATGGAATGGGGCCACCCCTTCCAATCCAGCGACCAGGAAATGTAACATCTCAATGGTCGCGGACATCCACACTGAAGTGAGGTGATATACTGTCATGCTTCAGTTACATCCTCTCATAAACAGACAAGCGTGCGTCCTCCAAAAACCCAGGCAAGTCCCGTTGCATGAACCGCAAGTACTGGTATGTAAGGGTCTGCCATTGATTCATGCATGTAAATACGATAGGACAGAGCCACCTTTTCGATGAAAGGAAAACCAAATACATTTCATGGTGTCTAGCCTTCAGGCTCTCCCCCATATGTTTAGGCCAATATCCCCCTTAGCTGGCCTCGCAGACCACATGTTCCCTATCTCAACATGTTCGGCAGAGCATCCTCTATTTACTGTTTAATTTTTGCACGCTTTCACTGAAACATCCTTTTTTATTTTTTCTTGAATATATTATTTAAAGAAAGGTTCATCTATGTTATAAGTCATAGCTGAGCTCTTAATTCTAGATAAATTTATTTGGACTGTTCCCATCAAGTAATGGCTTATACATTTTTTTAAATGAATAAATGGCTTAAGCAAAAGTTCCACAATGTTAGGAGCCATAGCTGAACCACTCATGCTAGATAAATGTACCTTACCGATTCCACCACGAGACAACTTATATAAAAATAGTTTTTTTTAAATGAATATATAGGTTAAAAAAAGTTTCTCCATGACGAATCAAAGTTGAAACAATCATTCTATAAAAACCCTTCTTAATGTATTTCTCCATGGAACGACTTAAAGTATGTTTTTATTTTAAAACCTATTTGGTCTAAAGAGAATCTTTGGCATGTGACCACCAAATTGATATCTTATAAGTTTCACTATAGTAAAATTAACCAAGTTATAACGAATGGCCATGGTCATTTTTACTTAGAACTGCGATTAAACACTTTCTTTCTCACTAAGTGGGAGATAAAAAGAAGGAGAATTGCATTACTATTTAAAGTGAATTGTGTTCTGCTGTTGAGCTAGTTCGCAAAATTTATAGGTTTTCAGTTTTTTTATTAGGAATGGACAGTACTGCGTTCCACTAAATATTTTGAAATTGTTGAGAAATCGTATTATCAATCGTCGTCTGGAAATTTCCTTTTTTGATTTGAAATACCTGAGGCTTGACAACAACATGAGTTATGGAGGATATTGAAATTTTTTAATCAAAGCAAATTATGGATTACCAACTGTTGTCTGTTGATTTTACCTTTAGTGTACAACAATTCCAAGCTTTCTAGAAATGCCTCAAGTATAATGATGCATGATAATTCACTATAGTTGTTTCCCCACATTCCTCAGGATAGAGAAAGAGATATGGGATTACACGGACAGCTAATGATGACAAACGCTGACAGGTTGAGTAACTAGGGGTGAAAGCAGGGAAAAGTCTGGTTGATGTGAAGAGACGGGTAAGTGGGTTAAGAATGATGAGGGTTGATAACTGGAGGAGGGGGGGGGGAAGGTGGAGGTCAACACTCTTTGTGGTATAATGCCTACCTAGCAATAGTGGCCTGAGAAGTCAAATTAACTTCTTTGGTGGTACCATTTGGTGGAAGTATGCCTATTTTATAAATACTGGAGTAGTATGATATATTTTAGAAAAAATGTTACCAATTTTTCATGGGGCGGAAAACTGTTACGAATTTTTTTTCTTTACATCAGAATGCTATTCAAACTCCAACCTTTTTATTGGAGTAGAAAAAATTTTCTTTGGCGTTAAAATGACGCATTATATCAAAACCCCTATTCTTAAATCTCTAGCATAAAGAAATTATTGGACCATCTCAGCTAAGATGTGGTTGGATTACTCATCTTCTGCCTAGTGATTAGACTGTTTACCAAAAGCAATGTAGGACACGCATCTCATAGACGAATTGAATAAGATTATCCTTCATTCTTCTCACGTATAAAGAGCACAGCAAGCTGTTTACTAAATAGATAGTATGCATGAAGGTCACTTTTTAAGTGTACTTGCAGCGCGTTCCATTTAAAGCGTTAGTACTTGCACGTTTTACATGCAACATCTATCAGTCATGCTCATGATAGCGATAAATATAGTTTAAATAAAACGTGTCAGCTCATGTGTTGAACTAAATGGCGAGAACTACTACTACTAATAATATAAAATGTATATTAAAGGCTGTAGTAGTTGCTAAGAAATGTACTACGTATTGGAGCTCTGCATATCATCTCTATAAATTTAAATCTGAATGTAAATCTGTCCCGGAATTAAAACCCACTTCTAGAAGAGCCGGAAAACTCAAATTTGGAATGAAGGTAGAGTGATTGCCTCAAAAAACTAGGGAAATCTAAAAACAATAAATTTCAAAATAG
>CABFOV010002600.1:59841-81866 GCA_902141375.1 Timema poppense
GGCTATATTGAGGTAGAGTAGATGAGGTAGAAAATTTAAATTTGTCAGTAAGGTAAAGAAGGGACCACTCTAAATAATCATAAATGTCTAAAAATCTTAAACTTTTAGACGGGGCTCCAGGAGGGGGGAGTTAAAGATAAAGATAGCTTCTTAGGGCCAGTTTCATAGTCAAGTTTAGTACGCCTCAAGTGCAGCGCTACACTAAGTTCATGACGACACCTACCTAAACCAGAATGGAATGGGCCAGTTTCCTATGCGAGAACGGCCCATTCCATTCGAGTAGATAAAATTGATTGAAAATTACTTTTTCTTCAAATAATGAGTTATTGGTTCAAGTCCAAAATATTTTTTGGTTAACACATGCACTGAAGTGTCCTACTCTAATGATTGTCTTAATTCTAATACTTTTGATAACTTATGTAATTAACTCTACTCTACAAAGTTAAGGTTTTTCTGATATAGATGATGCAACTAATTAAAAATATATAGAACACAGTATATACCCATATACCAAAAAATAAATAATTAATTAAATAATTAGTGGTTCAACCTTTTTTGCAAGTATCTACAGTCACTAATAAAATAAGATTTAGCTCAGATTAGTACAACATATTTATCTCGATTGCATATAGTTCATATTTAGACGTGTACTCTTTTTTCCTTGCAATCATTTTAATAATGGTCATTAAACTTGATATTTGGATAAATCAATCATATATCTTGGTTTATATAAGTGTAAAAAATGACAAAAAGTTCTTCCTACAAAGATTCAACATCAAACTGGAAAAAATAAAGTATTTAATAATTATTGTTTTTGAAAGAGTTGCATTTGTACTAGAATTAGAAATAATACCTGACATTGAATAAAATAAAGACTATAAAAACACAATTGTTAAATCTAAAAGAAATCATTAATATTAATAAATCTAAGTGATATCAACCTGTAATAGAACAATTGAATACATTTTTAGCGAGACATAATAATTATAAGAGATGGTGTGACTTTGGAAAAGAGTTTAAAAATGAATAGATGTATTTACATAATGGCTAGTCAAATAACAAACAATTTGTAGAATAATACATGAAACTAAAATGTGCTTTGCAATTGCAGATTAAACAAGGTAATATTTCTCAACATGATCAAGTTGCAATCGTTGTTCGTTAGGTATATGTTAACACATTTGAAGTCAAGGAAAGCGTTCAAATATTCTGAATTGTGTGTGTGTTCTACAGTACTCCAAAATGTGTAATTAAGTTGTGGATTGACAATGATAATTTACGGGACCAGTGCTATGATGGGATGTCATAGTGGTTTATCAACAAAAATTCGAATAGAGGACCTATTGACCTATTTTGTACACTCTTATGGTAATTTTCTTGGTTTGTGTGCGGTAGGTTAATACACAAGTTATTTTGTCATTGCTCTATGAGCTAGCATCAGCAGAATTCAATATCAAAGGAACAATTAGCAAATCTCTTTCACCTATCAGCGAGAGACGATTAGCCGCTACACGAAAATTGTCAAAAAAGAAATTATAATTGGTGCTCTTACTAAAGAGATAAAGCTAATGGCATGTTATAAAGTCATTAACATATAACAGAACCGCTATAATACCACTATTCGATAGATTGAGTACGAGCCAATAGATGGGATGATTTGTCGTTGTTGTCCAAAGAAACATATTATAAAAGGCTCTTGATACACTGAAATTATTAGTAATAAATGCTTTTTGCCATTTAAATTAGGGAAGTAGACTGGAATCTTAGGTATGCTTACTAAGAAAACGAATAATATAAGGCACAGCTAAATATTATCTGGATGAAAAATGTATATTTTTATGGATACATATGTGCAAGAGTTACAGTATATCAGAACAGAAATAAAGCAGTACAAACCAAAGAGAAAAAAATTAAAAATAACCCAAAAAACACCAATCAGTTCAGTGAAGTAAATACGGCTGAAGGCTTTTAAAATAAGAATAGAAACTTACTGTGCTCGATGTGACGTAAACTTCGAGTCTAATTTTCTCTCTGTTTATTTTTATAACATTTTCGGTATTTAAATCTAAATTAATTTCACTTACAATCAAACTATTTATTTATTTATCAATTTAAAGCCAAGTCTTTTACTGTACCTATGCGATAATCTAAAAACAATTATGAGGAATTTATATAAAAACTATAATAAATAATAATATAATTAAAATAATTATAATAGACTTTTATCAATCAGACTTTTAAAATTTTAATTACAATACTAATACAATATATATATATATAGTTGTAGCCACATGGCCTATATTTGAAGGCGTGTTTTTGTAATATTGTATACTATGATTTGCTAATGACAAAACAATCGTTGCAGGTTTTTTTTTGATTAGCCTATAGACAAATATAATAGAGGACCTGACTACAAAAACAAAAAACAGTGTCAGTATTCCTTAGACAGAAACCAGTCCAGGGTCCAGGATAAAATGTATGGGATTCAGCCATCATGGCTGACAAATCAAAACAAAAGTCTAGGGGTCACGCTGCCTGATTCGTGACTAAACGCGCTAGAACGCTGGTCAATCAGTACTTGTTTTGGGGGCTACCAATTGACCCCAGAGTACCAGGGTTCGGGGACCATGTAGGGATAACCTAAAAGTCAGACAGGCCATAAGTTATTCCTAGCAACACCTTGTTTTGTCACAAGCTTTCAAATATTCTCCAAGTTCTACCATTCTAATATCACTACCAACGTCACATTTGTAATAGCTTAGTAGTACTATTAAAATCTTTATGTTATTATTATTACTATACTATCATTATTATAATTATTTAGCACCACGTCTTACTACCCATTCAGGTTGTACGCTAACTTCTTTATAAACCAAGTAAAACATCAATCACGAACTAACACAAGTATACTCAATCACCTTCCCCTTAACCTCGTCCATAGCACGTCCTGCCAGGTTTAGACCCACTGTAAGTAAGCGAGAATAAGGAGGTGACAATTGATTTTAGCATAAACATAGTGCATTTCATGACAATAATTTCTATGAAATATTCAATATCCTATGCCTGACATGAGACGAACTACGTTAGGTCAAAAATATTAGTAAATAAATCTAGGCAATTCAAAATGGAAGTCATATTTATTAATATTAGCACAGCGTCTTACTACCCGTTCGGGTTATACGCACTTACGCTAATGTGTGATGGTAGGGTGATTGTGAGATGAAATGGAGGACCTACAGTTTAACGTGGAATCCGAACCACGGTGAAGGCCTGGCATTCCTCACATTCAAAAGATGTCTTGTCAGAGGTGAAGGAAGGGTTTGGTAATCAGATAAATCTATGCCGGGACCGAGGATCGAACCCCGGCCGCCAGCATAGAAATCTGACACCTTACTCCTAGACCGCCAGGCCACCCGAAGTCATATTTAAATATTTTTTTGTAACATATTGAAAAATTTTACTTTTTGTATATCTTGCTGATGGAAAAAAAATTTAAGAAATGAATCAATACACACCTTAAGCCAAATTACTTTCGTTGAAGTAAATTTTATGATAATTTGTCCTAAGGCCAAATTAATTTAGGCAAAAGGACTTTTGGTGAACTTAAAATGATGCTTTTTTTTTCTACTCGAAATTAATCTTATTCCAGGTGTAGCTAATTTTCAGGCCAAATATCTTAGGGCCATATGACTTTGCGCCAATTGACTTTAGGAAAAATTAGTTTAGGACAACTGACTTTTCATAAAATTAGTTTTATGCCATTTACTTAAAGTATATTTATGTTGTCTTCGGAAACATTCATTATGACTTGTGATGTTACTAGATAGAGAGATGTGTAATATTTATCCAAATATGGTATACAATCGTTTAAATATTAGTAGACTTCTTTGGATCTACTATAGGCCAAGTTTAGGATTAATGTTCTGTATTCTCTCTTGTTACAGTGATCATACATTTTAAACAAAAATCGCTAGTATCTTTTAATAATATCACGTGCAAAATTCAAATATTTGATAGAAGTTTGAACCAATAAGTTTTCATTTTATGTTTTCAGGTAGCTATTTATTGAATTTGGTACCCCCTTAACCCTCAAATATTGTAGCCAAAGAAACTAGTTGAAAGCTTACACCAAAAAGACCTTATTAATAACGTACAGTACATATCAACGACAGTAATTATTATATCACTAAAATAAATACGTATAATTTAATTTGTAATGCGCTCAGATCACAGAGTGGGTTGGGTTAGGTGGGTGTTTATAGTACAGATTGTGCCATATATACATGGTAAAAATTATTGTTATAGATACAACTAATTAAATGCTTAGGATGTTAAGATAGCTCAGATAACTTAAAACTAAGGGACTTCGTGCTTGAATCCTTCTTGGTGACGTTTTGGATAGTTTGCCTGAAAATAAAGATATTATAAAATTCCTATGTATTAAATATTTTTTATATTAAAAATTGAGGGATAATATTAGCACATGGCAACCTACCCCACCCACCCACTCCACAAATCCATTGGTCCCAAGTTTGTTAACCGTCTCCAAGATTACAGGTACCCCACTTCATCTTAGTACTTATTTAGGCTATATTCATACATTTATTAGAATAAGGATGAGGAAGGTAGAATTTTTGAGGAAATGAATCTTAATTTGTTTGGATTGAGAGTAGGAGACCATTTAGGAAAAACTACATTCAGTTAATTTGGGCCACAGACCCCTTAGGAAACTTACAAAGACCATGGAACCTCTCCCCATAAAGTATACATATATATACTCCGTCACAAAATTTTAAACGCAACTTAATTTATTTCAGTGGACATTGAAAACACACACACACACACACACACACACACACACATATATATATATAATATAAAAACACGCTTTACCTTGAATTATGTTTTACACTTTCCCATTTATGCAAAAAGTAAAATAGATGAAAATTGTGAAACTAAAAATTTAACTTGTTTGCTGTTCAAAAGTAAAAGTGAACGATAAGAGTGCTGTTATTTTGCTTGAATAAAAATATTAAATGGTAGAGCAGTCTTTGAAAGTGCAGCGCAAATGTCATACCACTTATTTGAAAATTCATATACACTTAAAAAGTCACACTTGTCAACGTCATCTCACTTACGTGGCCATAGCATCACAATATATTGTTAGAATAATAAAGTCTCATAGATAACGATGGGCAGGACATGCAGCGAGAATGGGATAATCTAGAACCGTGTTACGTCTATTTGATATACAACTATTTTATCTATGGCAACAAATGTGAAAATTCTGCCTCAAAAGGATATGTAGTAACAAACAAAATCAGACATCCCATCCAAAAAAACAAACAAATGTTTCTCTGTCAAATCCATACGCATGGAAGCGTATAACCCGAACGGGTAGTAAGACGCGGTGCTAAATATTATTTCATACGCATGGATGTCATCAAATTTTGTAATCAAAATAAGGGCAAGGTAGTATTTTTGTAAATTATAACTTTGGCAAATTATTTTATATGTCATTACATGGAGACTACTACTTATTTTATGTACTATTCATGGACCACTAAAGGCCATCTACATAATTCTTGAAAGTTCATGGACCCCAGTTTAAGAACCCGTGCATTAAACCATGCGACCACCGAAGTGGGTCTTGGAAAGGCAAGTACTCTCTCTCGGGAGAGGAAAGAGGAGGATGCAAATGAAACATGTATTTAGTGCTAGAACATAAATATCAAACACGCTATTTTGAAGCGTGCAGGACGCGATTTTTTGAAATTTGTGTATCGTACTTTTGAGTTAGTGTGGTAGGGATTGACGAATACTAACTAGAACCTGAGTTTTCACTCCAACAATACTGGAAAGCTGATGTTGTTTCCAAGAATTGAAACTTTGGAATACCAAATATACCCACAAAAATAAATACTATTATTATATTGAGTTCATCACATTTACGGTTAAGTAATATCCGGGGGTCAATTATACAACAACTAAAATACTAAATGTAACTTCAATCTCAGGTGTATATATATATATATATATATATATATATANCCCGGTTTTTGGAAAAAGGAGGAAAATTATCTGAGTCAAGTGAAATATATTGTATTAATAACAAACTCAGAGTTAAAAGTTATTGTGGAAAACATGGACAATACATGTTGCATGTTTACATGTTTTAATCAACTCAATGTGTTTTTAAACTAAAATAGTTGTTTTTATCACAGCGTCTTAGTAACCGTTTGGTTTATATGCATGATAGTTACACTAGTAAATTAGGGATGAGGAAGGTTAAATTTAGGGAATATGTACCTGCATTTGCTTAGATGTAGAGTGAAGAACCATTCAGGTAAAAACAGCCTCCAGTATACTTACACAAGATTGGGATTATAGCCCTGATCTTCCCATCATAGGCAATCTAGTCCATTGCAATAAATAAGGCCATTCGACCACCGAAGTGTGTTAAAAATGATTATAATAGTGTAATAATGTATACAGTAAATATAAACTAAAGTAATTATTACGTGCTATGAAATACATCAGTATGTTGTAAGTATTCGCGGGAAAGTGTATACGCGGTCTCCTCACAGACCTGGCCGTATTCTCCTGTTAAACTGAACTGTCGCTAATCCAAGCTCGATTATCTTCCAATTAGATAAGAGTAACTAGATTTTATTACATATATATTTTAGATATAAAATTAGTTTATAAATATGATACCAGGGAGAATCACAAATATTTTCCAAACTGTTATAAACACACGCCATCAAAAGCAATAACTCACACTAATTGTTTTTTTTATGATTTATGACTCGATATACTCCATACGTTCTTAATGCCCTTGGGAAGGTGTAAATGACGTCTCTTAACTCGATCCCCAAACAATGCAATGAGAGTAATACATAACAAACATTTGCACCTTATTCAAAAACTACGTCTGTATCAATTAGACCTATTTTCACACTTATTAGATCTAGTTTAAACAGGCTAGCTGTGGAGAACCATGATTAATCTGCTATGGTAGGGATGTGAAAATATAGCTGCTCCAAGTTTACTATAAAGGTAGAATAGTTTGAACAAATGCAGTCATTTCTACCAAGTATTTCCTTCCTAGAGAGCCATCGAAACTTTGGTTCTGAGATAAAACGTTTACAAGGATCATTAATGTATTAATTTATATTGATATTTAAGTACCGGAACGTAAATAATCTAAAAATAATTCAATGTTTAAAACTTTTTATTGTGTGAAGAAGTGATTTAAAAAAATAATTAGGTTTTTTTAACTACTAAGAAGGGTTGAGTACTAAATTATTTTCTAGACAATCTTTTAAATTGTTTAGTTATGAACTCTCATTTATCATTATATCTTAATTATTTTTATGGACTGAAGTATACCTGAGATATTATAATTTCAAAACAATACATTCATATAATATATACATATATAGAAATAATACTTTTTCGATTGTTTTCTTTTTGAAAATCAATTTATAAAATTATTAACATAATAATTTAATAATTTTTGTATTATTTGGAAATGTTCTTCGATTATCTCGACAGGATCCAACTGAAAAATAGAGAAAAAGGTAAGAGTTTTTTTTAGTAAAAACATGTTAATAAAGTCAAGACCTAGAGCAAACATTAAGGTTAAATACATAAATCACTAACATAAATAAATTATACTCGTAGCAAAAGATGGGGAGGTTTTAAAAATTGATATATTGTGTTTTTCTTGCTAAGGTTTAAACAATTGTCAACACCTGTGGGAATCCAGCTCTAGGGCCTGGTTGAATCGTAGGGAAGAATGTCTAGTTATGACATATACAAATAACTGTCAGACTTTGGTTCTTGACACTGTTTGCGTCTCAAAGTAGGTTGTTTATAAATATTAATATATGTCTCACAATTAATGTTCTACGATCAAATAGGAAGGATGTATATATAATTATATTCATACCTGTTTGATTCTAGACATTTGGGACTCTGGTTGGATCCTATAGGAACCTAAAAATATGATGAAATATTTGATTATAGATCTAAGGAGTAGTTAAGTCCATGATGCAACTGTCTAGGAAAATTAATATTTAATTTAATTTAAATCTTGAGTATCTTGTATAATCCCGGGGCAATTACCTATAAATGCTTTCCCCTTTAGTTCTAGGGTCTATACATTCTAATATATATTCTACTTTATAATAAGGGCCTCATATTTATTCAAATGCAGTCCCTATAATAATGTTAATACTTGCCCATGAATATATATTTTGTAAGATAAATTAACAGAAAAAGATTCCTGGAAAATATTAATAACTGTCCAACTTGATCTAGAGAGACTGATTATAGCTAATTTATATATTCCTAAAATGAGCCAGTCTGCCTTTAGATGTAGGAGCTTGTTGAATCTTAGATACAGATGACTAGAAATGTTAGTATTGTTTTGACTCTATACTTAGTGACTGGTGATATTCATGCACAACCACCTAGAAATGTTAGTATTGTTTTGACTCTATAATTGTTGACTCTGGTGATATCCATGTACAGCCACCTAATTAATGTTAGTATTGTTTTGACTCTATACTTGGTGACTCTGGTGATATCCACGTGCAGCAAACTAGAAATTTTAGTACTGGTCTGACTCTAAAATTAGGGACTCTCGAGAAATCCCAGTGCAGCCACTTAGAAATGTTAGTACCTGATAAAGGCCCTAGTATATATAGGTATTCTTGAGAGATCTACAGGCAGTAACATATAAATGTTGCAAATTGTCTGAATCTAGATAAAGGAAATGGATGAATCTAGAAAGCATTGTCTAAGATTCTTTTAAGCCTAGGTTATATCTCCTAGATGCTAAAGTAAATGACAAACCGTATATAAATAAACACATAGTAAGCGGTCATTGGTTTTCTCTTACAGAATGAATTGCTTAGCTAGCTTAGGCCATGTATAATTTATATGGAATAATTATTTTTCTAAGAAATAATATATTGTTTCTTGAAATATAGTTGATTGAATCTTAATTAATATAGGAACTGTAATCACGTCCATTATATTAAGATTAGCACTTAAATTAAACATTTATTCTTATTATTGTTTACAAAATATTCACTACATAAATATTGTATTTTTTTGTTTTACAGAAGGAAAAAATAAGCAATATACACTGACAGGCTACGTTAACTATGGCGAAGAAGATGAAATGGTGAGTTATTAGTTATGTTGAACCAACCTTTATTTTATTGTTATAAACTAGTCATCTTACTGTCCACATGGGTTAGAGGTTAGAGGTAGACCACTCTTCGGGGTTTGGGACGTAATCCACTCCCTCGTGGAGGTACGCGTAAGCCCAAATGCGTTGAATGTATATAGTATACATTCAACGCCCAAATGCTCTTCTGATTGGAGAGTGTAGTAAAGATGGAGATGCCTGTCTCAGATTGACACACCCAAAATTTCTACAGGATGCCTCCATTGTAACAGTTCCCAGACAACGTCCTTCTTGGCTCGGCCGGTTGGTCTGGTCAACCAGCCAGTTGAGTGGGCTGGGTGGCTTAATCCTTGTAGTGATATCTGTAGGGTGAAGGAGGAAGGGGGAAGTTGAGGCTCCCCACCCACAACACAATAAGCGATTGGTAGTGCATACGTGGGAACGACCTGAACAAGCTAGTCAGAACACCTCCTCGAGATTATTGTTGAGAAACTTAGAGTAAAGCGTTGAAAATCTTTAAGGATAGGTTTGTGACATCCTCCGTAACGCTGGCCATTGCATAAGGAAGGGTCAACTCCTCCTTACCCTGGAGCCAGTGTGAAGTGGGGAAAGGGGCGGGGTATGATTATTGAAGTATCCAATGAGGTTTAAGCTCCAATTAGCATGGGGCTGGTGACCCGAAAAACCGAGAGTACGGCCGTGGTGTGTTATAGTAGCTCTATGATGGTGAGTTTGTTCTCTACAATGGATGTCAGGAGTTCTGCCACTCAATTTGCTGTTCAGCCTTGGTCGGTGTTGAAGCATAAATTAACTGACTTATTTGCAAGATATGCTATGATAATCCTCTGGTGGGATGGATGGTAGAGTCTCAGTTCATTTAGAGGGATCCTTAAAGTCCACATGGGCTGGAGGAAGTGTGGGTCCAGTTTTTGATTGCTCATTTGGACTGGATGTGCTGGACCCTCGTGTCCATCTGACCTTGATCCCAGAGGGATGAATGGATGAAGGAAGATCACTCTGTGTGATCAGAAGTGAATCATGCCGGCAAAAATCCTAACATGGTGCCTCCATGTTGCTGGGCCCAAGTGGCGTCCATCTGGACTGATCTCTCGGACAGTTGGTGAAATTCTTGGGCAGTCATCTGGGCTGAGGTTGGGGAAGGTGAGGGCCACACTCCACCACATACTAAGCGGTTGGTAGTGCTTACCAAGGTTTCCAGGGATATCTGGTCAGGACACTTCAACTAATTCCCCACTGGGCACTTGAGAAACCTTGGTAATCCCTAAGGCTGAGTACACATGTTCCTCCGTAATTTAAGTAATTAAATATGGAAGGGGCCAATTCCTTCACCCACGAATCCAGGATATTATGTGAGGGTTTACCGGAGATAACCAATTTGGTCTGGGTCAACGACAGACAGGGTTTGGTAGTTGTCTGCATTTGATTCAAGGAAGATTCAAAACTAAGTGACTCAACGGTGGGTGTCAGGAATTCCACCTTCTAAGGCATTTTATGGTTTGCCACAAGCTAAAGAGCCTTTGGCTCAGCTATAAGTGAGATAAAAAGTCTCCTTTGAGAGGGTGGATCATGGTCATCCCAGTTTATTAGGTGAGAATCCTTTATGTCAACATGAGCTAAGGCCCTTAGCTTACATAATGACACAATGTTACTTATATCTGTACCTCCAATGAAGTATAATGTGAGGAGATAGATGCTTCAGGAGTATACGGTTCTGCCTAGTAGGAATCCATATTATCTGCACTTGCTACTAATTAAGGTAGAGTTATGAGAGATTACTATAATTTATATCGGAGAAAAAGATAAAAAAATTGCTGACAGGAGATTTAGGACCTGACGCAAATTGGTAGAGACAACAAAAAATACTGGCCTAATGTGGCGGAACGAGGCAAGATGAAATCCGTTGAATACCCAGTTTCTGCGTGGCTATGAGGATTTAATTTACAATTAGTTTGCTCCGCCTCCAAATTACTGATAGTTATTGGTGCGTAGTCTATGGAGGAATCTAGGTGAGGGAGTAAAACAAAATAATACATCCATGGCCAAACGCAGTTTAGTTGTTGGAAGGCGGCTCAATATGTGGGAACGTTTCTTTCCTCTCGCAGTGAGAGTCAGCATTGGCATTGGTTCTGAACTGATGGTCTGCTGTTTGACCATTTGTGTGTTCGTTCATATAAACCCAGAGGCCAATAGAATCTGCTCATTGTCTCCCGATGTGGCAGACCCTGAGCAATGCACGTGCTGATTCTGATTGGTGACTCAAAGGACATATCACAATGAACAATATTAATGCTGAGTGAACTCTGCCTATATTTAGAAAAATCTTGCAGATTTACATCTTTTTATTTCACAAGCGTTCAGTATATGAGTAGTGTTAGCACTCAAGAACGCCATTACTGTGAATTCCAAATTCCGTGGTTTCCACCCGGTAAATATTAAATTTAATACTCTATCACTACTCTTTAACGGCAATAGCTCAACTTTAGTTATTATTATTATTATTATTATTATTATTATTATTATTATTAGCACCGCGTCTTACTACCCATTCGGGTTATACGCAAACTTTAGTTACTTGATTTCTAAATAAAAATATTTCATTGTTGAGTTAAACCTAAATTATATATAGAAAATATACAGAAAATCTATACAAACAAATAGGCACTAAAAATCTCAAAAATAGGCACATAAATAGGGATTATAAAGTAAAAAAGGCAATAAATAGGTACTAAAAAGAAAAGATAAACACATAAATATGCATAGTAATGAAAAAAATGCGCCAAAACACTCAACATTTTTAGTATTAATTCTTAAAATACAGCAAACACGTTCCATAAACACAAATTGATTACCATTAGAGTTAATTATCAAATACTTCTCAAGATAATCAAGTGTAAATTTTATTTTGTTTTCTGACAAAATGTTTTTATACTGTGATAAACTCCTCTCTACTTCACATGAAGTCATCAGGCAAAACTTTAGACAAGCTAGCTCAGCTGAACTAAACTTGAATTCTGGGAGTAGTGTAGTTTAGTCGTTCTAAGATGTCTGCAATACTTGCCATCGCTTTTCCCCCAGGGTCTCGCTACAATACTATGTTAAGTTTTTCGACGATGGCTGTGCCAACAGAGCCAGAAAACTGATTCAGGTTTTCTTCTATTCACCGTATTATTTTCACAGCTTTCACAAGAGGCAAAACCCTCGCCTCTAAAACTGTGATTGCTCAAAGAAGATTCCCAAAATTGCTTTTTACGTATGCCAGATCCGCAATGATACTTGGGCAGGAGATGGCAGCATTTGCTTCTCTTATGGCGACAGCTTGTTCCTCGTCAAAAGTTTGGACCACCTACAAACAAAACGGTTGATAGAGTAAAACTCACCATTCTTTGTATTCATTCATTGTGTTCGACAATTACAACCATTAAATTAAAAATATGTTTCAATAATGGGGACGGACAGGTGGAATCAATAAAACTAGTGGTAAGCGCTAACTGTAATTTTAATTTGTCGACGCACCTAAAGATAGAGTATTGAATAATACCTTTTGAATGTCACCCAGTTGATCTGCGTAGTACATCGCAAGCATTAAGCCATGTACCCCAACGCGTTAACACTGGCTGTGGTAGCAAGGGTGTGTTGGGCATGGCGGCCTTATATGAGAAGATTCACGATGGGACCTTCAAAAACACTTTCTTGACTGTAGACATAATAGCGTTAACATTTGTAAAATGTGATCTAATATCTTCTTCAACCCTATGAACAGCACGCGCCAGACAAGTCACGTGAATTAGCTTGGTGTAGAATACTTTTAAGTTTGCAGCTGCTTTCAACATGTAGGCCACACCGTTTGTCAGCAGCACCGAACATCTTTCATTGTTGATTTATGATGGACACAGGACACCTAATATAAAGAAATTAACTGATTTATAATTCTCATTTTTTCGGGACTAACAGTGAAAATCATTAAATTAACACAGTATATCTGGTGCAATTAAGTTATATAATTACGCAAAGCATCACGGACAACTATGACAATTGTTGAGCTGTTTGTTGCCTTAAGCATCTTTGAAACAACCAAGTGAGGACCCGTAGAGTCTAGCTTTCCAACCACAATATTTGCAACATATCTGCCACAGCGGTCATCGTAACAGTGTAATATACATAGTCACTGAATGACCTGACACTGCTGTGCGCTAAAAGAAAATCTTTGTCGCCAGTCTGATCAGTCTGAACCTATCAAACTGCTGGACACATGTGTTTTTCCTACGTATCACGAGTATCGACGTGGAGTGACCAAAGGAGTATTCAGAAAGAAAAAAAGGGTGGGAGGAAGAGACAGATATATAATAAGGCACTTTAAGGCTTCCATTTGTAAAATAGGCACTAAACAGTAAAATAGGCATTCATAGGCACTATAAAAATTATCACATAATCTTCGCAATCCTCGAAAATAAACTTATAGCTCAAACGCCTACTTTTCAAAGAATAGGATTAAAAAAGGCATTTAGGGCTAAATCTGCCCCCTAATAATTATATATACATAAAATAGGAACTATGGAATTAGGTGTACGTATGAACCATCATTCTAAAGTATAGTTCAAATATTTTTATTCCTATTTAAATACATTTGTGTCTACTATATAATAAGAAAATTGTAAACAAATTTTAACATACTAAAAATAAATTAATTTCCTATACAAAAAACATAAAATATATAGGATTTACCCTTGGTTTCCTACAATGTTGTAGTATTACCTGAAGTGATCCTCTCATGTCCCTATCTTTACACCTCCCCAAAGTATAACCAATAAATATAATACAAGTTTGCTTTATTTTAGAGTAATTGAATCTTACATTTACCTAACATAAGCCCATGAAAATGCATCACTAAACAAAATATCGCAGCTTAACCCTCTAGCGGGCGCGATGGGGTGTAAAGTACCCTAATTTAATTATGTTTGTTATAAATTTCACATTGTCATGTGCCTGATTAGCGTGTTACTCTTTACATTCTTTGAGTGTAACATTGAATGTTTGTTGGTATAGTTGGAATTAAACTACTTTTATTAATCGTCTGCAAATTGAACCTTTTTGAAACTCTCTTGGTTAAGTTATGACACACCCCATGCACCCGCTCCAGTAATGCAAATTTTTGTATTTATCAAATATATTTTTTTAATACGTATTCCATTGTTTAGTATAGTGAATTCTTACTATTACTTGCTTCTTTTGTCTTCACCTATTGAAGAAAGAGTCCTGGGATTGAATCCCAGAGTGGCTATTAGGTTATTATTTTTAAATTTACGGTATGAATTATGAGGGTTTTGTATGCACCATAAACATGCTAGTTTATAAGTCTTGTGTTGATATGACAACTTATTTTTAGAAAGTGAATATACTCATATGGAAGAAACATAAAAATAAATCAATACCCTCTTTGGACAAAGTCTCCCACAGAAGTTCATAAAATATTGCGGACATTTTCAAATGAAGACCGAGGACGATTTTACTTCTTAATTAAAAAAAAAGCTTACTACCTTTTTTCCTCTAAACATTTTATTAATACTGTACTCTAAGTGTAATAATATTTTATTGTACTAATTAACATAGTAATAGCCCAAACAGTGATACTTTGTAATGATCTGAAAATATATGAGCTTTTCAGAACACATTTCATCTTATCAATTTTCGTACTTTCTCATTACCAACAAAACCATCAATATTAGTTATAAGTTATTTTGATTTTATTTAGTTAAATGTGTTTAGGTTGATTCAACTTAAAACAAAACGCCACCAAAACAATATTTCATTCCTTAGGGCTAGGGTATATACGCATATTCATGTGGAAAAAATGCAGGCACGTGAAAACTTTTCATTTAAAACTATAGGCATACATACTGTTTCGGCACACTTTGTTGAATGCAATATTATAATCTAGAATTATATATATTTCCTACTTTAACTCTTGATGCAATATTTTAAAGGGGTGGTACATATAGTATATTCTAATTTAATTAGTTATACATCATTTATACAATATATAAGGGATAAATGATTATTAATGATATATTGTTAATTTCCAGGAAATCCACGGCTATAAGAGAAACGTATTATATACCACTTGCGCATGGCTCTGTATTCTCATGACGATGGGTTTTGTTCAGCTAATCTTCCACTGGTACCCTCAAATCTGTCTCTATTCTACTCACAAAAAATGTTCACTTCAGCAGGCAGAAAAACTTCTAATTGTGGTAAGAATACAGCTATCATAGTTTATTAATAATTATGTTTAGAAATAAGTTATAGATTTAAGTATTTGATCAAAAATATATATTTTGAGAAAACTACACAAAACTACATAAGGATCCAGGTATTCTCTCCAGTAAATTCATAGGCGTAGTTATGACCAAAGTTAATTGGGCATTTATTAAAAGAAAGTGTTGATTCTAGTTTTTATTTTTATTATATAAAAAAATAAAGATAATAATTTGCTTGTATTTATTAATATTTTTAGTAATAAGTGATATAAATAAAGAAAGTGTATTACCTCATATAAAGAATATTATTTTAATCAAATTCACAGAATATAATAGAATTTTTTTTACAAAACCTTGTACGTATTTACTTTCATATAATGGCTTCATTGGCAATATTTCTCTTTTAAAAATCGTTTAATTAATGTTTTAAATATAATCTTTATTTTACATAAAATATGGCATTTCTAGCTTTTATTAGCGAAATACAAATTTAGCTAATAAAAGATAAAAATGTAATGTTTTATCAAACCTACCGTCTTAAATAAATGATTTAAATATTACATTCAATAAAGCTCACTTTAAAATAACATTATTATTTGAGGGTAACCCACTTAATAGTTTTAATATTTTGCTACAGTATTCTTTTTTTCTAAAATGGCTTTTAGTTTTATAATGATTATTTTGCGGTAAAAGTTTCTAAGAAAATATATATTTTAAGGGGGATTCTTAAAATGTATTTTATTTAGTGTGTATCAGGGTCTTAGAAAAGTATACTAATATTTTTGTAGCCATAGAAAAATACCGGGTGTTCTTCCACTGTATATTTAAAAAAACGCTTTAAAAATATCAACAATCTGATATATATTATTATTATTATTATTATTAGCACCGCGTCCTACTACCCGTTCGGGTTATACGCACTTACGCTAATGTGTAATGGTAGGGTGATTGTGAGATGAAATGAAGGACCTACAGTTTAACGTGGAATCCGAACCACGGTGGAGGCCTGGCATTCCTCACATTCACAAGNAAGGACCTACAGTTTAACGTGGAATCCGAACCACGGTGGAGGCCTGGCATTCCTCACATTCACAAGATGTCTTGTCACAGGTTAAGGAAGGGTTTTGTAATCAGATAAATCTTTGCCGGGACCGAGGATTGAACCCCGGCCACCAGCACAGAAGTCAGACACCTTACCCCTAGACCACCAGGTCACCAATCTGATATATAAATATTAAGTTTGAGTATATAAGCACCAATGTATAGGTACTATAGTTATAAATAAATAAAATATGTTACTTTAAAAAATAATATATATCTACTGTTGTGGTCGACATCTAAAGGTATCAAAAAAGCAATGAAATGAAAATAATATAAATAGACTAAATGCGAGGCAAAATGGCTAATGTTAAAGAGGTAAAGAGTGCGAGTGTGGTATGAACATTGGAAAAGTATCCAATGGGTTATATTTTTTAATTAAATGGTGGCGCAAGGATACTATAATGTTGATAAAACCATGAAATAAAAAATGTAACTAACTCATCTGAGAATGAATAAGGATGGAGAGAGATAGCGAGCCAGGAACCAAAAAACTACTCACTCTCTCATATTGCTGCTCTTTGGGATAGCTTAGCTTATTTCATAAGCCTTCACATTGCTGCTCTTTGGGATAGCTTACCTTATTTAATAAGTCCTCACATTGATGCTCTTTGGGATAGCTTACCTTATTTAATAATCCCTCGTATTGCTGCTCTTTGGGGTAGCTTACCTTATTTCATAAGCCTTCACATTGCTGCTCTGTTGGATAGCTTACCTTATTTAATAAGTCCTCACATTGCTGTTCATTGGGATAGTTTACCTTATTTAATAATCCCTCGTATTGCTGCTCTTTGGGATAGCTTACCTTGTATCATAAGCCCTCACATTGCTGCTCTTTGCGATATCCTACCTCATTTCAGAAATATGCGATGTTTAAAAGGCAAGAGCAGAAAGAGTGAATGTAAGAATAATAGGGTAATCAGTGTGTTAAATATTCCAGTCAAAGTTTTTGGGAGAGTATTAATTGAGAAGGTGCGTGAAAAAACTGCGGTTGAGACTTAGGACACTTTTGGGAGCAAGTCAAAAATTTGAAAAATATTATTTTAAATGCTTCTTTTGAATATCGATCAAATACAATTGGATAGACCTAATGGATTAGGATTCTATAAAACTATTAAAATCAAACGTAACTATTATATGAACTTAGCTAAAAAAAATCAGTAAAACTGTAAATAATAAATTTGTACATTTAATTTAAAGTAAAATTTAATAAAATATATTGTTTAGTTGAAAAATATATTGATAAAAGCCCATTTCATCCTTATTTTACTTTTAAAGCTATCATAGGATTCAATTACGAGGAGAATCTATCATTATAAAATGATTCATTTAGTTGGATATTGGATGAATAACTAAAAATTGCACAATTTACGGGACCACAACTCATATAGCTGCGTTTCTCCGTGTTAATCAGGTGTAAAATGACTAACCTTCACGTAAATAACATTTAACTAATTTGCAACAAGCATAACCTTCTGGACAAACAACAATCAACTGATTATTAATAATATCCATGATTTTCTAAATGATTCCATTCATATAGCTTGCATTGGGGGCATTTTGGCTAAAATGCCCACCTAGTCTAGTCCGGTTTGACTGTGTTTGAGAGTTGGGGTTGAGCCCCGGCTGCGTTATTTGTTGATATATTTTCATATATGATTTTCTATTCGTTTTACGCGCAAACGGGGTGAATTTCTTCTTAAAAATAGCCTGCTCATATATATCACAATAGTGTGAATAAGAGTAGGCCTATGCCCCGGATGGGGTAAAAGTAATATTTCATCATAGATGCATGTCAAGAAACATATTAAATATTAAATTATATATATTCCAGTCATATAAATTGCAATTGATAAATGTCATTTAACCCCTTTAATTTTAACAATCTATGCACAAATCTTGCTATGAAAAAAAATATTAATAGACATAGCATGAGAGTGTTTGGGTACATGTATTATTATACAATATTATTATTTGGTAATAGTAATGAGTACTTTATAAATACAATTAGAACTCCCATATTTTTAGGACAAATCAAATAAGCATATTAAAATCACAATGTTAAAAGGGTTAGTTTTATTTTATAAAGAACTGCTCCTGAATTCGACTAGAGAAATAATGAAAAATAACCTCGTTAACAAATATTCTCTCATTGTGACCTCTCCAGGACAGGCCTTGGCATGTCTAGTCAGTTAACCTTGCTAACCGCTCACATATTTCTTCAGGTAGGAGTGATGTTACTAATTGACAAGCTTGGAAAAAGTTAAATAAATGAAATTGAAATAATATCAAAATAGTTAAAAGAACTAAAATTAGTACAATATAAGAAAAAGTTGTACAACATTAAATGAATGAATACAACAATAATTATATGATATTGAACTAAATTTTGAAACAACTGAGTCCTCCATCTGTCGTAGTTTGTCCGTATATTTTGTATCCTTTAAACTAGCAGCAAACTATAAGACAGTTTAAAAATAAAAACTGAATATTATTAACAATAAGTAGAAAGAAATTAAGAATAATAAACTATGAGTTTATTTATTAGAAACAAAATAGAATGTACTGTACATTAGAGCTTGACATAGTCTCATTTATTCTGTGGACGTCTAATAGAAGTTACAACAATATAAGAGCCCTTTGGCATTGTTAAGATTTATCACTTTTGCTTTGTGATCTCCAAATTTATATTCAAAAATAAAAGTAAGGAATGTAATAGTTAAAGACACAAAAGCTTACATACAAAGTGATATATTAAGTTGTTTTCTTCAAGCGAACAGATGTGCTAGCATTTAATACGGCGTAAATAAATCTATATGGAAATAGACGTTTGGAGACATAACTTTCCAACTTGTGTTTTTCATAAAGTTACTCGACCTGTACACAATTGACTAAAAAGGCATCTAGACTGTGAGGACTAAATATGCCCAGGAAAACTAAAACAAATGTGTCGCAATCTTCGACAGATTTACGTTCAAAATAAAATATATCGCTATAGACAAAACAGCCGAGCAAGAACGGAAACAAACTAGTTTTTTTTCTCAGAAAATGTTATCTTCGACAAAATTTGGTTACAAAATGCAAAGAATAATTCCGTCTTAATAAGCTTCTTTTTCAAACTAACACACAAACATTCGTTTTAAACCAAAAAGGTTGAAATTATAAGGACTGAATGAGTCCAGAGAAATAGATACAAACAAATCACTTTCTCAAAGTGATGAAACGTAATTTACATTGAACAATAAGAAGAAAATTTAATAAGGACTAGATGAGTCCAGATAAATTGATACTAACACGACACTCTCAAAGTTACGCAACATAATTTACACTAAACAATAAGGAACGAAATTGATTAATAAGGACTAAATGAGTACACAGAAATTGATTCAAACAAGTCACTTTCTCAAAGTGACACAAAATGACCATAAATACGACAAGAAATTTGACCGAAAAGAATTTAAGTCAAAAATTTAAAAAGTGAATTCAAGACGAAATATATGATTAGAAAATAATAACCTCAGTAGCAGCACTTTAGGTACCATCTCAAAAGCGAGGTAAGTCCAAGATCACGGTGAATGAAAGAATACAACTTATCTTCGGTTGGTCCTTTGTTGCACCAGAGTTGCAAGTATATTTGTACACGCTCCCCAATTGCTTGAACATACAGCCTTGAAAGCTCGAGAGACGAGCGGATGCACAAATCATTTAAACATTAAAGGCAATAGTAATCACCAGAGCAGTTTATTTTGACCAACTCAATAATATAAGGCCCATGTTGCAAGTCCCAACAACCTAATAAAGGTGATAATATATACGTTAGCCTTGGTAATTTCAAGAGAAAGGTAGTATTAGACAATCAGTTAAAGTTATGACATACATACGTTTGATAAAGACCAAAAGGCCTGTTTATTTTCAAACAAAATCAATAACATAAATGTAAACAAACTAATATAACTGCGAACAATAGGCAATAGGTGTTAGAAAAAGGTTAAGACTATTCAAAATATAAGGCCTCAGCCTTCAAAAGGCTTCATAACAATAAAACTTTAACAAGTGTCATAAAAGCAAATACTTGAAATAAAAAATTACTAAATTCCTCCACATCCAGATATAGGAGTGCTATGCGCCTAATTGTACCCTCTTAAGTAATAATCAAGTGTTCTTCATTAAGGGGCTGGTCAACACTCGCTAACCCATAAAACATGGTATTATAAAATAAAAGATTGTGACAAAACCATTCTATGGATTTGAAATCGGTTTTCACCTATGAAAAGGAATTTATATTATTTATAGCAAAGACTGTGTATAACCTTTACTAATCATACTAATTAAACTATAAAATGAAAACTATCACATTTTCAGCCTCGCACTATTTTGCTTATAATGACTTCACTAAGTTAAATATTGAAGATTAAATTTTACTAAATAAAGAAGAACTATTTATGCTTCAATTTTCTTGGATTAGAATTTTTATTTAGTGTTTTATTATTTTTTATATTAAAAAAATGAATAACTACTTTAACAAGATTAATATAGATGTTAGTATTAATTTTGGAAAAAGAAGAAATAACAAGGCTGGATAGTATCTTTCTCTTCGTTTTAGGTATTTATTTTTAGTCAATTAGTTTAATACTAAGCTTTAAAAAGTTTATTTATAAAATTAATATTGTAAATGGTAAGGTAACCTTAGTGTGACGCTACTTGTAGGAATACCGGGAACTACTTGTACCATTTAGCAATTTACAAGGGTCTTACATCTACAGCTTTGCCACGATCGTTTTAGAAGTGACAAGACAAGCCATGTTTTCCAATATTGTGAAGCTTTAAAATTATGTTACCACTATTTTAAATCATAGATAGGAATCAATGTATTCGCCTGAGAGTGGTAGGCGTACAATTTAAGCATCAATATTTAAAACGCTAAAATAGTCAAACAGAAATCCACAAACATCTTGTAATTTTCAAATGTTCATGGGCTGGGGTGTGTGAGAGCTGGGTTGTGAGTGCTAAATGCACTTATTGTTCCTTTCCTCTCTCTTTGCTTAGTTCAACCTCCACCCCTTTTGAAAGTTAGTAGGTGTTGTAGTTTAGGTTGAGGCATAAAGTTGACAGTAGGAGCAGGAAAATAAATACTTATTGATTTAAACCAATATTTAACGTGTATTCGTTGTACCTGGTGGGCACATAATTGAATGTTATTTTTTTAGCTCATTAATTGAAAATGTTCTTATATTTTCTAAGCACCTCGTCTTACTAACTGTTCACATTGAATAATAAATAGCCCATATTATTGTATTCAAAAACAAATTAGCGTATAATCCGATAGAGAAAATATGGATGAACATTAGTTAGTAATAGTAAATCTATATAATTGAATACATATCTATTTTTGTATTTAGACTATTTAATTTTACTGTACCTAACATTATTTAGAATAGTATTGATTAAAA
>CABFOV010002601.1:0-17091 GCA_902141375.1 Timema poppense
ATATTGTGTAGGCCTACAAATAATATTCACTGCATCCAATCAGAAAAAAAAACCTGTCTTTTTTAATTATAACACAGGACATTATTATTTTTTCTAATATTGTTGATGCTTTCAACGTTGTGCATAATCATATTTAGATTAAAAATTTCTACCTTTGTATAAGTTGTTTTTAATTATTTTTGGGCTTCGTATTTTATATATAGGATATTTAAAACGTAAAGCGATTCCTTTCGACAATGTTTGCTGGAATTTTACCCAACCAAATTTTGAAAAGTGAAAGCTCATACATGAGGATGTGTGTCTTCCGACCCCCCAAAATAAATTTTCAAAAATATTCAGGGGGACAATTTTAATTTATATTTAAAACGTGAAGCGTTTCCTTTGGCTGTGCTAAAGAAAAATAATGTTTAAAGAGGCTTAGTTATAATTAGATTATGAATATTTATTTAACCTTGATTAATTTTCTAATAATATACGTTTTTAAATCTAAAGGATACAGTTGACAGTTGTCATTACCTAAACTAGCGCATGATGTGTCAACGGAGCCGCTAGTAAAATATAAATGCGTTCTAGCTAGATTTTCCACTCCACCTATTAAATAATATATATATATTTTAGCACTACGTATTACTAACCGTTCGGATTATACGCTTATGTACTAATTACACTAATGTTTTTAGGGATTATGAAGATTATGTTTTTACAGGAAGTATACCCCCGACCTAGATTCGAACCTTGATCTCCCCGTCATAGGCAATCTAGTCAACTGCGATAGTAGCGCGTTAGACCATAAAGCAAACGGAGTCGGTTAAATAATATTCTTGTTTAAACTTTTTATATAAAGATAATAAGCAACCGTTTACAAAATGGATATTATGTTCTTATTCTGTGGTGTTTATTTTGAAAATGTGCTCGTTCTTATTGTTTTTATTATAACCTTAATTAATTTTATTGACGATCACCAATCAAGTTTTAGTAAATAGATATCCTCGATCAAAGAAATAATCCAAAATAAATAGTTTTTAATTAGTTTTTGTAATAAGCAATATTGAAGGCGACACAAACTACAAGTCAGTGCGAAACGTCACATCGCTTGAAGCGTTAAAAAAAAACATACTGTAGTTTCTTTTAAGATAAAATATACTCAAATATTAGTTTAATTAAGTCGTTGAAATAAATACTAGGAAATATTCTCTAGATAGGAAAGCATATTATTACATTCTTTATTAAATTATTTTTTTCATGCAATATTGATACAGCCCATTTCTACTGAAAACAAAAACCTTTAAAATAAGGTGTTTTTGTTGTTGTTGTTGTGAAGTTAATTAAATGTTTTTATTACTAAGCTTTTGTTGAGTTAATAGCCGAGTATATTTTATGGCTTTTATTGGTGCAGCTACCTTCCTCGAAACATAACCTATATAATTATATAAACCCCTGCGGTGTCTGTGAGTGCATTCAGGGCTCTTTCTCTCTTTTCCAGGTATTTTAGATTTCAGAAAGTTGAGATCTGCTATGGACACTATTTAGTATGGCATTTTTATGAGAAAAATCCTAGATTTGAAAATTTCAAGATGGTGGAAGTAACGTAAAAAATTGAGTGTAATTTGGATTAAATAAGCGGCCAAAAATTTCCTAAGCTAATAGAAAAATATAGGTTATGTGTATTTCAGAAAGTTTAAATTTCCTTATTTTATGATAAACCGTAGTTTTCGTCCCTAAAATCCCCCAACTATCGATACCACAATACCCTTAAAAATAAACGAACATCAAAACAAATATTGAGAGTGTTTATTTACTAAATTATTTCTCTCTATAATTCTACGCATATTCATTTCCTTTAAATAACTCATGTCTCATTATTATTATTAAATTAGTGTAATTAAATGCGTACATCTCGAAATGACGGTAAGATGCAGAGAAACAAAAGAAAACACTAAATTTACCAACGGCTTAGTTTCATGTGTAGTTATTAGGAGGGAAGTTTAGAGGAAATATTCCCACATTATCGTGGAGAGAGGATGGGAAAAATACTGTGATAAATCATATTAGGAAAATTATCTCTAATGCACCCGGTTGTGATTTGAACCTTGACCTTCCTGCAAGTATCCTGAAGTACAGGGTAGTATACATTCTCAAAGTATAATTCTGAAGGAAATTAATTTATTTTTGCTCAAAGCGACATTGTAATAATCCCCAAAGCAAATAATAATAATAATAATAAATTATGAATTGGATATATATATGTATTCAATTGATAATTAATTTTATTATTTGCTTTGTCTCTTTGAGCAAAAATAAATTAATATCGATCAGAATTATACTTTGAAAATGTATACTACCCTGTACTTCAGGATACTTGCGGGAAGGTCAAGGTTCAAATCACAACCGGGTGTATTAGAGATAATTTTCCTAATATGATTTATCACTGCATTTTTCCCATACTCTCTCCACGATAATGTGGGAATATTTCCTCTAAGCTACCCTCCTGATANCACACACACACACACACACACACACACACACACACACACACACACACACACACACACACACACACACACACACATACACATATATATATATATATATATTTCATGTTTTGCTTTTTAATGCCTCTCCAGGTTATTCGAATAATTTACACAATGAAGTAGCTATTCTTAAACAGCTTAATTTTTAAAAGAAATGTAACCGCATATGCATGGATAAAGAGCATACAACAATTTGGGTAGAAACTGCAACAGTACATTCAGATTAGATTAAAGCCCTAATCTCCTTATCCCCATCCCTGGCGAAACATGCCAAACGAGAGTGACCACTTTGCCCACGTGCCCACCTGTACGCGTGGTTATAGAATAAAAGTATAATCATCTACATTGCTGAGCAAGTATTATGAGAATTGATATTAATGGTTGACTCTCAACATTATAATCAAACGCTTTATAAAAAAAAACTCAGTCTGCGTTTGGTGTAAACCCTACCGTTGCTACGCTATTTTGTTGGGGGCGGTGAGTGCCCCGAAGAGAAATTATTTAGGCTCCTATTTGAAGTTGTATTGATATTGCGATCCTTTGTAATGTGCCTAGATGGGTGTGCATGGCCAAATAGCCCGGGGCAGTGGTGATGGAAAATAGATGAAAATCGAGAATGGCGGATCATTTAACAGATCCTAAAGTTAAAGTCTCAGACAAAGAGGATTATTTTTGTAAAGGAACTGACAGAGAATTTAAATAAACATAAATTGTTTTGTTTTGTTTCTACTGTGGAGGTAATTTTCTTGTTTAGAACGGGATAAGTAACATAATGGAAAAGTCTTATACAAAACGTGACGCCTGCAAATAAAGAAATGTCCTCTATAATTTAGTATGAGGATCATATAAATGACAAAATTGTGTTAGGATAAAGTTACTCTCTGTTATAAGAGAGTAATATATTTTTTTTTTCAAAAACTCGTATGCTCAAGGGCTGCATACATATTTTACTTTTAAAAAAAAACAGTCTGACAACATGATAAGCATGCCTGTCATAAATTTAAACAGTGGCTACAGGTGAGAAGAAAACCATTTTGAATGTTATTATTCGGGTCAAAGCAAACTGGATCGGAAACATCCTTATGAGGAACTTATGCATGACGTCATATAAGGTAAGGTTGAGGGAAAGGAGAGCTTAGGTAGAAGGAGGATTCAAATATTGGATGACTTGGAGTAAAGAAGAAAATTATGGGAGCTGAACGAAGAGGGAGAGGACATGATGCATCGGCGGTTTAACTTCATTGACAAAAGGAATAGACCTGTCTCAAGATGGATCACTTAAAAATAATAGCCAGTATGGTTGTGAAAATAAGATTCAAACGGACATTTTGAGGTTGTACGGATTCCCCCCAATTACACGCCCATCTTACCCCTTAAAAACGTTAGATTAAAATATCGAGTTCTAGCTCTACTATTTGTGTGGTTTTTTTTCTGTGTATCTTTGTATACTACTATTCAAAATTGAGTGGTACCTAAGATTGTGACTTTATCTGAATTGAAGGAAACCCGAAGGGTATGGTTTAGTGGCTATCCCTCCTAACTCTAACTTTGAATAACGGATTTTAATCCAGTGTCAAATATTGGCTAAGTACAATGATGGCGGTTATTCAGACTGTGGTTTTAAATGTTTTTATATCCTTGTCCTAAAGATATGCTCTTAATTAACATTCCGTGTGTTTAAAACATAATTCTAGTCATTTTATATCATTTAATTATCTCTGCCACAATTCTTTCTTATTTTTAAATTTTTTAGCACCACGTCTTACTATCTGTTCAAGCTTTACGCATATGTACTAATAAGACTAATTATTTTAGGATAAGGAAGGTTGAATTTAGAGGAAGTGTATTCACATTTGTGTGGAGGAAGAGTGGAAAACCATTTAGGAAAAACCACCCCCAGTACACTACACATGAGTAGGATTCGAACTCGGATCTCCCTGCCATCGGCAATATCTGGTCCTATCTGCCTCGGTGGCGTAGTTGGCTAACGTGTCGTGTTGGGCTCGACTGCTGAGGACGGGGAGATCGAGGTTCGACCATGGTCAGGTGAACTGTGGGTGGTTTTTCCTAAATGGTTTTCCACTCTCCCTCCACTCAAATGCGGGTTCACTTCCTCTAATTCAACCTTCCCAGTGCCTAATCCATTATCGTAATTAGTACTTAAAGCGTATAACCTAAACGGGTAGTAAGACGTGGTGCTAAATAATAAAAAATAAATCTCTGGTCTTCAGACTTCATATTGAATCTATAGACAACATAACAAACCTGTAATAAAACCTACAAAATCTTTTTAATTAATAACGTCACAGCCTCAAGACCAGTTAGGATAGAGTGGTACGCATGCGCTGCTTTGCAGTCAATATCTGCATGTGGAGTGAGTTATAATGATATTATACCCCAAGATAAACGTTGTTCTCGCAATATGTAAAGCAATGGCTAAGCATGAACAATAAACAAGTAATCATGTATTATCTTTACTAATAGTAGCAAAGGCATCATTAATGTTATATTATTTTCTGAGAGATTTAGAGTGTATTCAAATTATTCAAATTTCAAATTATGTTACATGTCTTCTAAAAGTAGTCTATACATCCCTAGAATATCTCATCAATACTGTATTAAGTTTTTCAACTTAGATATGTTGTACGAACATACTATTGGCGAACAAGTGATTGACCTTTGTAATATTCAAGGATAAATTTGTATTTTATTAAAATGAGGCTTGTAGATAAATAAAATATTTCTTTTCCACCAGAGCTGATATTTATTTAATATACTAATTGATATTGTCATTAATACAAGATAAATGAACAAAAAATCATTGTTTCGAAAAATGTTGACAACTTATAAGTAAAACAATGAGTGTGTTTGTGGAAATATGCACGTGGGCCTATATAATATAAATTGATTTGTTAGTAAAAATAATTTGTAGTTTGAAAAGAAAATAACAGATACATATTAGGCACGTATCCAGGATTTTAAAAAAAACGGGAAATTTTAAATCTGGACGTTCAAAATAACATTATTTACGCTTATTTTGTGAGCAGATTGTAGCTTGGGAGGGGGTGCTGTAAACATTAGATAAGAATAAATGAATACCTAATTTATCAAAATAATAAAATAAGCATAAATAAAATATAAAGTAGTAAAATCTTCAAATTAAGGGGGTTGGGGTTCTTAACACTTTTAATTTGTTTTTGTTATAATTTTTTGTTACAAATTAAATTATTTGTAAACTATAAAATTTATGAGAACCTGTAAATACCATAATAAAAATTATTAGTTCATATTTTAATAAAAATTATATATTTTTGCGGTTTTTGACGTTATGTTAAATAAGATTAATATTTCTGCAAAATTACATTTATAGTAATCTAAAGAAGAACAACCATCATTAATCGCATTACATCAAGACTAAGTTTATAACATAAAGAAATATTCACTAATTGGACCAGTCCTGTAGCTCCATTAGTCGAAGCTTTAGTCTCAAAAATAAATTTGAACCCTCACTGACATCAACTTTTATTTCTTTATAAATATTAGCAAGTGCTAAGCCATTGAGAGGTTGCTCGTTCGTTGCCGAGTGGAGGTAGGTTTTGTGTCTTCGTAATGCAGAGAAACTCCTCTCTACCGTAGCAATGGATACTGGAAAAGTTGCTAAAATCTGTAAAAAAAAATTGTTGTATTAGGGACGAATTCGTCGCAGTAACTAATGGACTCAACAGCAGTAATTGGAATATCTGTAACCCCATCCCACTTCTTCCGCCAAATAGTGAGTTCAGCTCTTAGTTCTATCAAAAAGTTTTCCATCAGATCACTGTCGAAAATATGTGCTTCATTTTAAATTTCCCCTTCTTCGTGTTTACCAAACTTAGAGGGAATAATTGCTTCAAGTGGAAAAATTTCAGAAAAATTTTGAGCTTAAATTACATTTTAGTTTTTTGACAATATGGTCAACAAATGCTGCTATCCTAAACCAATCCTCAGGGTTATTTGATGTGACATTCATTCGGTTGATTTGTCGGCTGCATATTCTTGGTGTGGTTATTTCATTTAATACTGAAGTTGCTCGATGGCAACTGTTTACAAAAAGCAGTTTAAAAGGTTTTCATCATTGCTTCTTTCTTATGTTCATGAAAGTATTAAACAATGTTTCAACATTTGACGCAGCAGCTGAAAGATCCTGGTTTAGCTTTGTATGTTCGTACTTAATTGCAGGAGAAGCAATGAACAACGAGTTCTAAAGCAACCAGGAAATCACCTCGTCTGATCGCAGAGCTGAAACACATAGCTTTGCTTGCAGTATCAGAATCATGGTCATGCTCTAGTCCTACAAGAGCAACCACAATAAAAAGAAAGAGTTCTTGAAATATAATAACAGTATCTTGATAATCAACCCATCTTGTAGCACACAATGTTTTCAGTTTGGTCTTTTTTTTTATGTGAATTGAGGGTGTCCGCTTCAGAAATGATAGTGTCCAGTACAACTACTCTCTTGAGCAATGCTGACATAAAAGTATAAATTGAGCCCAGTATTCCCATCATGTTCTTTATGTATGGCACAGTGCAGGATTTAGAAATGCATAGGTTCAGTTCATGATTGAAACAATGTGTGTAGAGTACCAGTAGATACACCTTTAAGATGAGAGCTTGCGCACCTTTAAACTTTCCTGACATATTCGAAACTCTAACGTATCCTTGCCCACGAACATTATTGTAGTTTGAACCCAGATTCTTCAATTCTTGTTCAATTGCTCCCTTAATTTCTATACCTTTTGTTGAGATCATTGACACGAAACCCAAAAATTCTCTTTTAAGAACTAGGGTCATCAAATTAACATATCTGGTACATAATGTAATCTGCTCTGCTGTGCTGACGTCTGTGGTTTCATCACATAAAAATGAAAAAATATTTCACATGATTACATTTCTTTGTCTATGGCCGTGCGAATAACTTCCTCAATACATAAAATTAATTTGTTTTGTATAATAGGGCTTATCATGGTACAAAAATCGTGGTTCGTTCTCTTGAAGTGATTTTGTAGGTCTTTATCTCCTGAATATATTCTAGACGTTAGAGGACCTCGAAAAATGCCCTGTGTACCTGATAGAAGTGGCTCGACTTAGCTACTAACATTTAATGGACCATCGTCACGATGACCTCTTAGTAGTAAATTATTCCGGGCATAGAAGAGTATTGTTTATATTATTGGAATCAACCTATTCCTGTTTGTCTAAACTGTTGCTGCAGTGTTCTTATCAATCAAAAGATGAACTGCTCTAGTGTCTTTTGATTCATATTTTTCCAAGAACTCGACGACTTTTTTAACTGCAATAATGTAGTGCTGCGTAGACGCAAGAGCTCGCAGATATTCAAGATCATTTTTAAACTTCTGCAACGGCTCTTTCACCAGAGATTTGATTGGCTGGAAATATAAAAGAAATAATTCAATATCTTTGTAAAATAATAATTATGATGAAAATACAATCATATCTTATAATGTTTGAACAAAGTTTTAAAATGTTTAGTCAGAATGTTTTACTAAAGTATGTATGTACTTGTTAATTATTATTATTATCACCTTTTGCTAAATAAAATTTAAATCACTGCAGAATGTTACGTGGTGTAGTTTAATAGTAAAACGTGGATTTTAAACCCTCTGTAACATACTCCAAGACACCACTAGGCGACGCGCTTAGGCCTTAAATACATTGTGATTAGTTACGGGTACGGATACAGACTCAGAGTTGAGCTTACCTGAGCGCTTATTCCAACATCGGCTGAAGGAGCAAACAAAACACCAAATTTGCAGACCCCTCCTTTCTTCACATCACTGTATCTAAGCCAATGAAATTGCTGTATCCAGTTCTGTTGAAATTTCCTCTGCTGTTTGTCTAGTTGAGTAGTTGGGAAAACGAACCCTGATTCAGGTTGCCACGTTGCCTTCAAAAGGTGAAATGTATCTCTTGGTTCTAATACCCTACCAACACAATGACCGACGTCATTGGGAGGTGTGGGTATGTTTGATGGAATATGCAACAATGCATTGTAGAAAGGGGCGATATATTTTAAGGTAACGAAACATGATAGTAGAAATTCGGAAACTTGACTCACTCCTAGTCGTGTTTGCACTAAGCAGAAATGTCTTGGTCTGCTAATACTTCTATCGCTTTTATTTTATTTTTTTACAACAAAAAACGAATATAACCTGCTACACTTATCTTTATTTTGCTCACTGAACTTGACGCTAACTGTGCCGCACTTTTGTTGTCGGTATTTTAGTGCAGGTGCTTAAAGTAGCCCCATGGCTTATTTGGTGCTGACTGACAGCTGACGGCTTTGAATAGCTACCAGACCAAATTATGTATCCCTACGCCAAACCATATGATCTGCAAAAACATGTGTTTAGTAGCTATCACTTTTGACAGTCAAAATGTATGTATATACCCAAATGTTGACTGTCAGAAATCAGCTGTGAGCTGTCAGTGAGCACCAAATATTGTACTGTACTGTACGTGCACTCATGTAAGGAGAGTCATATACGAGTAGCTGATGGGTGTTCGGGTGTGCGACTATCAGACCAACTTGCTACACGTATTTCAACAATATTTATTGAATTTATTATTATTATTATTATTATTATTATTATTAGCACCACGTCTTACTACCCGTTCGAGTTATACGCACTTACGCTAATGTGCAATGTTAGGGTGATTGTGAGATGGAATGAATGACCTACAGTTTATCGTGGAATCCGAACCACGGTGGAGACCTGGAATTCCTCACATTCACATATTGAATTTAATTTAAATATGTCGAATACTTTTGTAGGCTAAATTTTTTATATTTTTTAAATTTGTGACAGTGTAATGGATTTACCATTTACTTACATGCTATAAGCTACGATACTGACTGAAAACTGAATATTTTTTATTTCAAACTGTTTAACGAAATTTTATCTAGTGTATGCTGTGATTGAATGGGGGCGGGGGAGGGGGGAGGCTAAATCCCGCTCAGCCCCCTCGTGGTTACGCGCCTGTTACAAAGAAACTAAATTAAAGAAACCAGACATATAAATCGTTACGCAAAATAAAATGCTCGCTAGCTTAAAATATTTTACATATTTGAGCGAAGGTTTATTTTGTAAAAGATATTGAATTAAGCTATTAGAAGCGTTCCTGTGATTAACATTTAATCAAGTCGTAATTTATTTTCATCTCTGAAGAGCTATTTTTATAATAATATTGTATACATATAAAAGCTTTATTTTCTCATTCAAACTCATCTAAAACACAAAACAGCAACCGGACCTCATTCTTTTAGTGTAATAACTGATTAACCTGGTTTGATTACGGATGCTAAACAAGAATACAGTGATAATTTTGTTCACAAGTTCGTTTTTTGTATAGAATTTACTACCAATATTTGCCTTATGGATAATTGTGAAGTATTAGGCATAATTTACTAGGTTAAATAAGCTTGTAAATCGTGTAGGTATATAACATGTGAGTTTAAAAATTCCACGTTTTGTGCCTTAAACAAACAGAACTGATAAAAGGTTTGATCAAGATTGTTTTGATTTTTTTAAATGCGTGAAAGATGCTATTTTCCCTATTCTTACTCCAAACAAATACTAATGCATTTCTTTAAAATATTATTCCGTTTTAACCTTGTATATCTATGTATTTATTAAAGATTTCCATAAATTATCATCCTATGGTAATTCAACTATAGAAATACTAGCAAAATAATCCACTAGGAAATCACATATCGACAAAACCGGAAAATTTGTATTCACCGTTCACAAGTTTCTAGTGAACTTTTCTCTTCCTATGAAGCTTTGTCGTGTTGACCTCCTGTGGTTTTAAAACATTTATTATTTATTTTATTATGCAGCACCTCGTCTTACTACTCGTTCGGGTTATACACTTTAAGTACTAATTTCGCTATTGGATTAGGAATTAGGAAGGTTGACTTAGAGGAAGTGAACCTGCATTTGCGTGGAGGGAGAGTGGAAAACCGTTGAGGAAAAAACCAGTTCACCCGACCGAGATTCTAACCTCGATCTCCAGATCATCAGCAGTTGACCTCAACACGACTAGCGCGTTAGCCAACTAAGCCACCGAGGTGGATGGTTTTAAATGATTAATCAAATTTTGCTTTTTCAAGCTGTCCATCTCAGTTTTGTTTACTTCTTAGTAAAATAAAATATCTGGTCCAACACCTTAGCTTAGGCGGTAGCGTGTCTGTTTAAGGAGATGGGTGTCCCTGGTTTGATTCCTACCATATCCATAAAAATTATCATTGGTGAAATGTGGATTTCCCCTTTCACAGTGATGAATAACCCACAGGAGGTTTGATGTTGTGTTTGTTCTAGATGTAATTTAGTTTGTAAGTCGTGTGTTGATATAATCAGTCGGTTCAGAAAGTGCACGTTAAAATACCAAAAATATGTTTTTCTAAATAAAAGATTCGAGTAAGTGAAATCATGTGCTAAGAACCCCACTTCATCTGGTCTAGTTGGTTGATGACGGGGAGGTTGGAGTTTGAGCACTGGTCGGGTGCGTTGGAGGTGCTTTTCCTTCCAATGTTTTCCATTCTGATACTAAGCTAATACATGAATATTTTCAAAGTCCTGAATTTATATATATATATTTGCTTAAAGCTTAGAAATTATTAGTTTTATAAAAATAGATATTTCAAATAAAAGATTTTTATCTTTAAGTAGTTCTACAACTTTACAATGAAAAGCGTTACTTCGTACCTCAAATAGTTGCGGAGAGCTAATGAAAATTGGAAAATTTCCCCCATGTAAAGAACCCTCAAAATCACTTTCGTTAGACAAAGAGAGTTTCCATCTTGTTTATAATCATAAACAATGTCTAGATATAGAATTTAATTAAAATCGTTATAATGAATTTCGAGAAAATCGATTTTTATCGGTAAACTACGCTTAAATTTAGGGTTAGACATATAATTTCAAAAACTCTTCGGGGGAACCTTATGAACACCCCAGATACCAAGTTATAGTCCAATCTGTATATAGTTTCAGCTCTAGTTTGAGGGACAAGTGACGTCACAGAAACCACTTCTTTTCTTTTCAGGGGCTCATGAAATGCCGATATTTATCAAAATTTCTAATCCGAATTTCTTAAAGATCACATTTCTTTCCCTCCAGCGTGTCAAGAGAAAGTAAAAAAGTAAAAAAAATAATGGTCAAGTTATAAGAACCTGTTTAATTTGATATAACTTACATTTCATAACCCTGTGTATATAACTGAACTCGTTTTATACTTAATTTTATTTCCATCCTTTTAATATAATTTTAGTGTTAAAAGCAGAAACTAGTTGAAAAAAAGTATTTTAATCGTAAGCCGGCCTTAAATAAACAAATCTCCTGTTTCGGGTTTTTTATAAGTGTGCCTACCTATACAGATTGTTCATAAACTAATAAACTTGACATCCGATTTGGCTTAAATATTTGAGCTTTATGTGTGGGTGTGGGTGTGGGTGTGTGTATATGTATATGGGTGTTTTTATGTGTGCACCACGTCTTACTACCCGTCCACGCTATCTGCTGCATAGTTAAACTAAGTGAATAAGGCTTAAGAAGGAGGATTTTTTTAGAGGTTGCATACAGGCATTCGCGTGGAAGCAGAGTGGAAAAACTGTTATGGAACAACATCCTCAGTACGGTCGGTATCCGAGCCCCCACCTCTACCGTCTTAACTTTCATAAGACGAACCTTATCTGACAAATATAAAAGTTACTTTATTTCCTTTTGTGTATTCATACATCAAGTCATGTGTGCTAGATTTGCCAATTTTGATAGATAGTGTCAATACCGATAAAATAGCACTAACAATGTAATTAAACGTTATCTTTTCTTTCTAGTACGGCGTATTAATACCCGTTCGGGCTATACACTTATATAGCAATTACGCTAATATTTTTAGGAATTAGGAAGTTTATATTAAACGAAGTGTACCCACATTTGTGTGGAGGGAGAGTGTAAAAATTTTTTGGAAAAAAACACCCCCAGTACACCCGGCCGAAATTCTAATCTCGATCTCCTCCTCATTGGCAGTCTAGCCTACTGCAAAAGTAGCACGTTAGACCACGTGGCCACCGAATAGGGTATTGTTATCTTATTGCTAACCACAAAAAAAAGTGTATTTTCTAAAAAAGTTTCTTAATACCTAAATCCTACTGTACAAAATTTTACCATATCGTATTGTTGACGTTTTTATTATCATTATTATTCATTGTGACATTCAAATAAATTTTAACAATCATGTTAAGGTTGCTCTTATAATAATATGGTTTATTTTGATACCAAAATTGGTTAGTCAAGAGCTTACGGACACACAAAAATATTCTCCAACAACAACAAAATTGAATTTTAAAAACAATTCAAAACTCGCTTGAACACCATTAGCTAGACCTGTGGGCGCCATTGTTCAAAATAGTGTATCGGGAATCCCCGTTTATCCCCTTTCTATTAGACCACCCACATACCACTCAGAGGAAGCTTGGTGTCTACATGCATGGAGGAGACCTCTTAGAGACGCTGTCATGGTTATTTATTTAGCGTAGTTCTTTAGACTTTAGATACTCACATGAGAGGAGACTATAGGTAAATAATGGGAAGTGTACGATGCTTCAATATTGAACGTTTGTTATAGATTTCCTAGAAGTGCTCACTTAGAAAATACAAACTTTATTTTCTGCTAAATTTGATAGCATTTTACTATATCATTACCGTTATTTTATAAATACTATTAATATCTATAAAAAATTACCGCAGATCATATAAATTGACGGATGAATAAATGAAAGTAGATATAATAACTTTTCTAGCTTCCTATGAAAATTGGATTGCAATAAATTTTCTGTATCTTTACCGAACTATTCCACACTAAGCCCGTGGAAAAGTAATTCGAGATAAATTAAGCCTAAGTCTAGAAGAACCGTGTTTAATTTCGGCGGCACCGATGAGGATATTAATTACTCTTTGTGTATGAGTCTGTCCTGCTATCAAATTAATAAATATTTAAGCGTAAGGGCTGAATGTGTAGTATTAGAAGGATTATACTGAAATACAACTAGTTTGTAAGTCGTTTTCTGATGTTGTAAAAAAAACGTGTTAAGTACCCCAATAGTAAATAAATCCATTCCCCAAAAATACGATCGTTCTAATAGTGAGAGATTTCAGTCAAGGTGTTTTTCCCCGTGGTATCACCCCTATTACTTCATATATTTCTACCGTCTTCCGCTTTCCCCTTACATTCTCTTATTAAATACTTGTGCAATTCCTCTTCGGGCCGGTCTTATGACTACCGAATAAATATTGTTATCGGGAGGTTAAAGTTAGCTATCAGATAAAGGTTATCAGCCACTTTAATACTTTACGCGTATTATGAACTGAATTTATCTGCCGGATAGTTATTTGTAGTTTAAATATATTTTTATGCATAAAACGCCAGGTTGATACGGTTTTTACTGGAGCGCGCATGCGTACAACCTGGCTAGTAGCTACAACGCTCAACATTTGTCAAATAATGGCGGCTAAACGAGTGAGAGTAAACAAATGACGTCACGTGGGCACAGAAGCTAGGTTGTCTCGCTAGTATTAATTTCTGTCGGTCGGCCAAATTGTGGTCAATAGATCCCTACAACGTTTATAAAGTTTCATTTATTGTACTCACATTTGAATAATTTGTTCTTTTATAACTAACTCTACAAATAGCTTGTCAGTTTTTATAAAAGTGTGAATTAAATGTTCCAACTTTATAAGCGTATAACCCAAACTGATAGTAAGACACGCAGCTAGTATGATTATTCTAACAATATATATATATATATAGTTAAAGCCTAAGCCTGTGCCTAATAAACACGTTAACCAAGATTTTAACCTAAAACAGATTCTGATAGGCTAAATCTTATGAAAAATAACGCGTCACTATGACAACAACCATTTTAACTTTCAGATAAAAGTTATCAGGTACTTAAACCTCCTGATAAAAATGTGATGGATAAAACATTTTATCTGGCAGTCATAAAACGCACTTTTAACTTATAGACCAGATAAAAATATTTATCGGCCAGATTAATATTTATCCAGGAGTCAAAGGACCGGCCCTTACTCATCTCATTTAAAAACGAGCTCTGTACTGTACGTTAAAATCGATATCTGAACACAACATAATGTGCAGTCTCACATATTCCTGCGCACAACTCGTCAATGTAGGTCGATCTCGCGCACATCCCACGCCTCATTCAAGTGAAACAAGGGAACGATCGCAGATTCATCAGTGACATTAGATCATTCAACCTGCATTGATCCCTTCTTTATAACTTGAACAGTTGATTTAAATCGAATGGGATAGTTAACGCTTAGGGCTACATTTATAGTGGATTCTGTATAACTCGCACTTCTTCATTTGTTTTAACACAGGGGTTAAATAAATTACCGCGTTAGTTATAGGATAGGAATGATAAGAGTTTCTAGAGGAAATACACCCTCATTATCTTGTAAAAATAATGGGAAAACCACAATAATAAATCACATGATGGAAAACTATCACCAGTGCACCCATCCGAGAACGTGACATCGACTTCATCGTTTCTGGCAATGCAACCTATTGCGAGCTTGATGTCTTGAACCGTGTAACCGCTTTTGAAGGTCTGGCTTCGGCACCACAAGGAGATTAATTTCCAGCCAAGGATTAAAACTAGGGATGTTGTGTGAGGCACAATATCTTAAAGATCTATATATATATACCGAAAGCTAATTAATAATCATATTTTTTTAAAAGAGTAAATTAAAAGACAAAAATTCTAAACTATTTTGGGCCCTTTCTGGAATCAAAAGAAGGTTCCCCACGAGCTTTAAATAAGTTTTACAAAATAGGAATTTGTATATAATTAATATTTTACTTTTAACATTTTATTTATTTCATAAGACTTTTCGGACGGTATGCAAGAACACCAGGAAGTTTAAGTGGATACTTATTTAGAGGTGCGTTAGTGTAGTTCCGAGAAATAGTGGAAAAGGGTACTTCGACGCTGAATAAAACGGTTTCGTTAAATCCTTCGATTTTCATTCGAAATGTCTGTTGGAACAAACAAAATTAAAGCGAAAAATTATAAAATTCAAGCTGTACGGGAAAAAGAAGGGGAATAAATGTGAAAGGAGGGAAAAGAATAAAGAAATATCCAGAACCACGCTGTGTGGCCTTCATTTTGTCGGTCATGGCAGATCTTGCTTCAAGGTGGAGTATCAGGGATACAGAAGATGAAAGAGGTGTCTTGTTCTAAGGCCGTAAGGCTAGGGCAGACGGACAAAGTATCTCTCGGAAGACTGGACAACACTCTTGTGATGTATGGCCGCCATTCACCATTCTTTCCGACATCACTCTCAGCAATCAGACTGTTCTTTTTTTTATCGTTTTAGGTTCAGTTGAAAAAATAATAATATTTTTTTACCCTACATAGAAGGACGAAACCGCAAACTGGACATTTAATTTTAATGTAACTTGAAATGATACAAAAACATGTAATTTAAACTTGGTAATTAGGATATCTCAATTATTTTTTTCTGTATATAGATTTGTATCATGAAGAAGGAATAAAATGTTTGTTTTTTGTGTTGCATATTTAGGCAACATTTTAAACCTTTAGAATCAAACAGATCTAAGTCCGGTATTTTAAAAAATGAGCTTAAGGAAGCTCTGTTTATTTTTCAACCACATTTTATAACCCCTCCGATCTATCCACATATTTCGCTAATGGGATCATGATGAGAAAAGTGGAAGGAGAGGGGAGAACCATTTAGAATAGAAATACCCTCAAAACATCAGGTTGGGATTCAAACCTTAACCAATTTGTCACTGGCAAATAAGACTAAATGAGACTGATGTAATTTTCTGCTAGTCCACTGCTGTGGATGATTCACTTGTTGCATTTTGAACTTTGGTAACAATTAGTTAAGGTGTATTTTTTTAGAACCACCTCTTACTACACATTCGGTTTATAGGCATATTACTAATTACGTTAATGTGTTAAGGATTATAATGGTTACATTTAGATTACGCGTACCCGCATTTGCGTGAAGGTAAAGTGGAAAACCATTCTCAGTAAACTCGACCGAGACAGAAATCTGACCTCCCCGTCTTCGGCAGTCTTGTCTATTGCTAGAATATCTCCTTAGACTATGCGGCCACTGAAGTGGGTATGGTGGTATTACAGTCCCACATTTATTTTATAAAAGCTCTTTCCTAAAAGAAATATAGTGTAGGGGTGACCTGGCGGACTAGGGGTAAGGTGTCAGACTTCTACGCTGGCGGCCGGCGTTCGATCCTCGGTCCCGGCAAAGATTTATCTGATTACCAAACCCTTCCTTCACCTCTGACAAGACATCTTGTGAATGTGAGGAATGCCAGGCCTCCACCGTGGTTCGGATTCCACGTTAAACTGTAGGTCCTTAATTTCATCTCACAATCACCCTACCATTACACATTAGCGTAAGTGAGTATAACCCGAACGGGTAGTAAGACG
>CABFOV010002601.1:17807-41422 GCA_902141375.1 Timema poppense
CGTGTGGCCTTGAGCAATTTTCGTTTGCGAGGCTCCATTATATATGCCTAAAACCCTCCCACCCCCCCAAAAAAATAAAAATAATAATAATAATAATAATAATAAAAAGGAATATTTTTTAATGTTATTACTGTATATATCAGGGGTCTTCAACCTTTTAAGGTCCAAAGGCTAAAGTTTCAGTCTCTTGTTGGCTTGCTGGCCGCAACACTACGACGACAATATTTGGATTGAACACAATTAATATATTCTATTTCTCTTGGCGTCCCGAGTGTCTCAGCGCTGATGAGCGAACACGAACATTTCCGACTATGTTCGAACACACTCGAAATAATACTCACTTCCTTATCTACTAGAGTTGTAATTTGCCTGTTCAAGGTACATTTGTATAAAAACAAATTTTTCTTCGCGTTTTGATCAAAACTGATTTATAAAATAACTTAAAACACGTATTTATTATCATTTAATTATGTAAAATATATATATATATATATATTTGTCACTTTTCTCTTGAAATAATTTTATATATTTCATGAACCGGTGGGCCCGCTAAGTGGCCCGTGGGCTACGGGATAAAGACCCCTGGTATATGTGGTCAAGTGGTCAGACCAGATCCAGAGCTCCCGGGTTCGATCTCCACCACTTCAGAAATTCATCCATGAAGTAGTGTGTCTGGAACGGGGTAAGACTCAAGCTCGTGAGAACGAATGAAGAGCTACTTGAATAAAGATGTAGCAGCTGCGGTTTAGAAAACTGAGATTAACGGCCATGGGAATCATTTGGCTGACCACATGATACCCTCTAACCTCAAATGTTGGCACTTATCATCGCTAATGATGGCGGCCGCTCGGCTTGTGGGCTCCACTCCATGAAGTTTCAATGTTATTACATTAGTTTACACTTTTATACCAATTCTCAACCGTATAGGGGCGGCTCGTGTATAGACACTGTGAACTGCAGCACCCCCTATTTACAATTGATATTATCGATAACATTTAATATAATGAGTACATTTTTCTTTAATTCTTTATTTATTTTTGTAGTACATTATATATTCCTTAAGCCTAATGTCAGTACCGGTACATCAGTAGCCATCCCCCAGTTTATGAAAAATATACAAAAACATGTGTATGGAACTGTGCGCTTCACAGTGCCAGCGACATGGTGTTTGACTGTTATGTGCATGCGCACATAGGAGGGGAGTGGGGAGGAAGGTGGGACTGCCAGGTAGAGAAAGCACTGTTCCTCTCGCAGTGTAGGCTCTGGCGTGATGGTGGAAGGAAGTGGTTTTTTTTACTCGGCATGTGTTGTGCTTAAAAACCGTGTCCGATATTCTTGAATATGATAAAATGTAGAAGAGTGTAGAATTAAATTATTATTTTGCTTCCAGCTATTCTATTTGATTGATTTTTTTCCGGTTCTTTTATTTAACAGAAAGACTAAATGCGCTTGCTGTACTTTCAATGAAGAAAAATGTCCTCAACTGTCATGCAGAGATCAAAGAGAAAATTATTGAACTTTTTGCGCAAATTAAAACAAGAAGAATTGATTTAATTTTTAAATGAAAAGCTCAAGCTTGAACTTTAACAATTTAAGTTAAAGTAAGTAAAATTTTGTTGTTTTTTGTTAAAATTTTATCAAGTTCTTGAATAAATTTTATTTTTATACAGGTTTTTTTTTCTTCTACACAATTTTAAAACAAAGGCTAACAATTTTCTGGGGCAGCACCCTCACTAACTTTAGCTAAGAGCCACCACTGCAACCGTATAAGTTATAAGGAAACGTCTTAAATTGTATTAATGTTAGAAGCCGTGGTTTTATTGATTATTGACAGAGACATGTTTTTATGGTGAATTTTTTTTATTATCATTAATTTTCAAAATAGTGGTATTCGGTGTTAAAGTCCAATACAAATATTTACCGGCACATCACCCTACTTTATATAACCAAACTGTAACATACAACATCTAGTAATGTTGTTGTTTTTTTTCATCCATCGCAGTGCGTCTATCAGTCACTACCAAATTGTACGTTGAAAAATACCGTTCAATTTCTGCATTTGAAATGGGTAATCAAAGAGATTGTAGCGATTTTTCCATAAAACACAAAAATGATCACCTTTATGTTTCAAACCTATTAAAGCCTTTACCAACATCACATAGTCCCTGTCAATTTGTTCGTAAATTAATGTCCACAGTACTTTGTATCCTAGTTGAAAATCACATTGCAAGTCTTGGAAAGCAGGATGGTCCTTGAACATTCTTTCAAGTTTCCTCACATCACTTGAACTAGGCCTGCTCAGGATCTAACAGGTACACTATACTAATATTCTGGAAATTGAAAAAATGACACCTGGACATGGAATTCAAACCCGGGACCTTTGGCTTGGTACGCTAATGCTCTATCCACTAAGCTATCCAAGAATTGTCCCGTACCCAGGGCCATTCTTCAATCATAATTTAAGGCACAGTCTGTATTATTATTATTAGCACCGCGTCTTACTACCCGTTCGGGTTACACGCACTTACGCTAATGTGTAATGGTAGGGTGATAATGAGGTGAAATGGAGGACCTACAGTTTAACGTGGAATCCGAACCACGGTGGAGGCCTGGCATTCCCCACATTCACAAGATGTAATGTCTTGTCAGAGGTGAAGGAAGGGTTTGGTAATCAGATAAATCTGTGCCAGGACTGAAGATTGAACCCCGGCCGCCAGCACAGAAGTCCGACACCTTACCCCTAGACCACCAGGTCACCGCACAGTCTGTAATGTACGTCCGGAAGTCGTCAGCTACAAATTAGTGATTTATTAATATCACCAGCTATCAGATAACACAGCCACCTTCGACTCGGTAGTTGGCTTATTGCTGCCACTTGTACATTTATTATAATTGTAAGGGATCACATATCATTAAGAATTAAATAGCTATTATATTGTTTTAGTACGGATTTAGCCACATCTAGATATCATATTCTGAAGAATGACCTTGGGCACGGGAAGATTCTTGGATAGCTCAGTGGTTAGAGCATTGGCGTACTAAGACAAAGGTCCTGGGTTTAATACCCATGTCCACGTGTCATCTTTCAATTTTTCAGAATATGATATATAGATGCGGCTAAATCTGTACTAAAACAAATATTATAGCTTTGGCTATTTGATTCTTAAATGCTCTTATTACCTTAATTTTGTCACAATTTTTGGCTAACATTGAATTTAGCTTAGCACAAATTAGTGCACCAAATGACTTCAAACACTCCTCAGTTTGTCCTCTACATAGTATTTCAACTGACTTTTACTGTTTCTTGAAAAAAAATAACAACGCTAGTGCCAAACTAGAAAGCAAGGTCCGTTTATTTATCTTTTAAATCAAACTTAGAAGTGAAAATATGTTTCTTTTCTAGTCTTGTTTCAGTTTTAAAGCTACGCATGCGCAAAAGACATGATCCAGACACATTCATAAAGTTTGAGAGACTCTTCTATGACTACGTATTTTGATAGAAAAGAAAATGGCAGCAAATGTTATGTTGTGAGTGAATACTTGTTCAATAAAATATTGTTTTGAAAATTTTAAATTCGACTATATATTGAAATATTAAAGTTTGTAAAAAATGTTTTTTTACGTTAAGCACGAGAATAATAAAATTTCGCGAGAAAAGTAAAATTTCGAGAAAACTCGCGATTTCAAAATACATCGGATCACTTCAAAAACATCGTGAAACGTGAAAATATATATTTTGAAGATACATAAAAACAAATCGCGTTTATCGCCACTAAAAAAACCTGCCTCTGATTATTGATTTCTCCATAACCCTTATTTAGATTTTCTTTTCCAACAAACTTGATCTGTATATAAGCACAAAGAACAAATGTGCAAAGTTTGAATTAAATCGGTTAATGCGTTCAAAAGTTATCACGGAACATATCCACAAAAGACAAGAAGACAAATTTCAATCGGTGTAATTAAAACAGATAGTTCACTTATCTTGTTTATTAAATTAAACCACATTGTTATCTTTTTATTAGTTTAACACACTGACAATATTTGATAGATACACAATACAAGGAGCCTAATTACTATAAGAGCACGTAAGCAAAAATTTCCCACCTCATCTTATTTTGGTCCTCTGTAATCAAAGCAAACACAGGGCCCAAAAATCACGTGACCTGTATGGTCACACCCTTTGCCTACCTCTAAGGTTGACCCTGGGGCAATATTATATTTATCAAGAGACATAATATAAATGTATGAGGAATTTTGTTTGTGCTTTCATAACAGATAAGTGAAGGTAGTTGTGTTTTTTTTAACTCACAAATAGCATTAACTACAACTTTTGAATCGTTAGAACCCTTAAAAAATTTCCCCAATACTTCTTAATGTAAAGTATATATTTATTTGGAAAATAAAACATTATTATTATCTGTATTCAGCAATTAATAATTGGTTCATTATATTCAAATAGTGAAGTACTGTTATGATGAACTTAAAGTTTAACACTTAGATCTTAGTACAAGTGATCCTTATCAATATTATGGATTTATAATAGAGATGGGTCGTATTTATTCAATTTGAATTTCGAATCCAAATCTTAAAATTTTGTTTCAAATCTCAAGTTAAAATAAAAATATTTAAAATTGAATTTTTTTAAAAAAGTTGTTAAAAGATGTTGTGACACTGACAAATGATATTTTGTTTGCCATGTATACGAGTATTACGTTATAACAACATTTTTATAGCAAATAACTTAATAGACTATTAAAATTTTGTCAATTTTTATGATTTTGTTAATCTCCCAGCTACACAAGCTTATATAATTTATATTTACCAACCACTTAAAATTGCAATATCAAGTCAAGGTCTTCATAATATTGTATCTTACTTTTTGGAGCTTTTTACGAATTTCGAATCTCCCGATAACCTTAGTTTTTAACTTAACCTTCATGAACTTATTGATTATATCAGCACACGACTTATAAAATTACCTAATACTAGAACGGAAAAATCACCAATTCCTCGAGTAATTCACAAAGTATACATTTTCAGCTGTGCTAGGAATGAAACATAAATCCCCTAAGTGGGTACACGCACTCACGACTGATACAATCTGTTGGACAGTATGAGTGGACGATAAAGGGTTGGCTTCATCAAGGGTGATCTTGACACTTAGTTAAGAGGCCACGTTTCAATCCTAACTGTTTAATTCTACTCTACACCTCGAAGAAAAATTATTGTGGTCGTCAAAGAAATAGAACTCGAGATTTTGATAAATGTCGACGTTTCATGACCCCCTGAAACAAAAAAGAAGTGGATCTCGCAATGCCGTCTGTCTGTCTGTCTGTACCTCAGGCTAGAGCCGATACAATTTCACCGATTGGGTTAAAGCTTGGTATTTGGGGGATATATAAGGTTCCCCTTATGTGTTTTTGGAATTAAATATCTAACCCCAAAATTAAGGTTAATTTACTGAATGGCTAAAAGAGAGAGAAAAAAATTCTCAAAATTTGCTCAAACAGTTTTGAATAAATATTATATCTGGAGATTGTTTATCATAATAAACACGATGGCAATTTTCATTTTCTCGTGAACATTATTTTGAGGGTAGTTTACATAAAGGAAATTTTCCAATTTTAATCATTTATCCTTAACTACATGAGATACGAAATAACTCATCATTGTAAAATTGTAATACTATAAAAAATAAAAAATATTTTAACAGAAATATATGTCTATAAAACCAATAGTTTCTTAGCTTTAAGCAAATATATATATATATATATATATATATACTTTTTAATTCATATCTTTGAAAATGAATTTGATTCTAATGCTCTTTGGTGAACAAATATGTTTCTCTTTGCTCAATTTTTCTGTTAAAGTGTTCATAGCCCCTAATGCCATAAAGTAAGTAAATAACCGTGTATATTATTTAATTTGTGATATTTGGTCAAGTGTTTCTACAACAATGTATAGAGCTATTATTTTGTTTCACAAATATTACAAGTTTTTATTAAATTACTATTTTATGATAAAAGCAGGAGAAAATCTGTGCAGTGCACCGTACCATTAATATTTATATCTTCCAAAGACATCTCCATTCTATCTCCAGGTATTTTCCAGTTATGTTCCTCTTATTTACCTCATTCATTCATTTTTTTGTTAAATTCTTTACCAATTTCGTGACCCTCAGTGGTGGCCGAGTGGCCTAAAGACGATAAGACATTTATTGCACTTTGTGGCCGTAGAAAGTGAGGTCGGAGTTCTGATTCAAGATGAGTTCACTGAAGAAGATGTGGGTTTCAACAAACCACTTATTTCTGAAGTTTTCCAATTAATTGCTACTCTGTGCTGCGGATACTCTTTCTTTAGCCTACACTTATTCATTAAAATGCGTTGTTTTCAACGTAATTATTTTAAAAAATTATGTTTATAGGTTTATTTTGTATCGTTTTAAAAATTAAATGAAGAGAAGACGTGAAAAATAATTCTATAGCTTAGTGTTAAATGTTTGACTAATAAAGGGATGTTTCTAAAGTAATGTGACGTTTCTTAATTAATCCGCTCCAATTTTATTTTATCTGTCAAATATAAACACCAGACTTTTTCTGATGTTATTTTACAGCTAGCCAATTTACTGTAGAGTGAAAAGTGATTATTTGTTAAAACAATAGCAATAAATTTAATTATCATTGAGGATTTTTGTTTAGCACCTCGTTTTACTACCTGTTCAGGTTATACGCATATATAGTAATAACTTTTATGAGTTAGGGATGAGGAAGTTTGTAATTATATGAAGTGTACCCACATTTTCGTGGAGGTAGAGTGTAAAACCATTTAGAAAAATCACCCTCAGTACACCCGACTAGGATTCTAACCCTCTCTACCATCATCGGCAGTACAGTCTATTGAGAGAGTGACCTTCTATACTGTGTGAACACCAAAGTAGGGAATTGAACAAATCAATCCACTGCAACTAATGGGCACCAATACACTAGCTCACCCATACTGGTGGTTACGTGGTCTAGGTAGAAAGTCTCTCAACAGAGAATGAGAGGTTGAACCTAGGTTTTTATCCTGCTGCATTGATAGGAGGTTAGTCACATATTTCACTATAGTTTTTCCAACCTCTCTCCACAATAATGCCGGTGAAACTTAACGGAATTATCTTCCTTATTCCCAACCAATAAATTAAGTCACTAAACAGCACTTGTGATAAAAAGATTATATTTAGTTGGTGCGTGCACAAGCATTTAAGTGACTTTTAAAACACCAAATAATGTGCTAGCAATTATTTCTGGTAATATACCTTTTGAACTAAAGGTTTTTTATAGTCAATCAAGACCTATCGGATGGCTAATAGGCCTATTAACGAAAAAATTATTTATTTTTTATAGCTAGATTTACAGATTTTACAGAAGTTTAAATAGTGACAATCTACCGTCTATATCTGTGAGGGCTATCATGTTTTTGCCCCGACCTCCTTATAAACGATTTTACACAATGTGTCATTCCTTAAAAAAAATATGTTTCATTCTTTTGAAACATTTCGCTTACAACATGTTTTAATTATTTTGTGGTTTTTATTTTTATTTTAAGACTGAGAGATCCTTTGAGCTAAAAAAATTAAATTATTTGGTAAAAATTGCTTTTAATAATATTCAACAGAAATATGCTTTAGTTTGTATTCGTTCACATTGTTCGACCAATTAGCCAAAGGCGAACTCACTGAAAGATATTTAAATAAATCTGACTTTATCTTATATTAATAATGTTTTAAAAATGGGTATACAAAGAGACAAATTTAATTTGTTTAACAAGTTTAATTTTAATTTTAAAATCAACACTTTCTCTCTCCTGAAATGTGTGTCTTATTTTGACTGACTACACGATGGGGGACTTAAGTCCCCCTCTCGGGCCAATCTGCATAATGCAGCAAACATAGTGAATCACAAACAAACCACAAAAAGTAGGGATGATGAAAATAATCAATTAACATACCCACAGCCAATTTGGTGGTCGCATGGTCTAGGACCCTACCCTCGCAGCAGACTAGACTGCCGATGACGGGGAGATTGTAGTTCGAATCTCAGTCGGATGTACTGAAGTTTTTTACCTAAATGTTTTGCAACCCTCCCACCACGCAACAGTAGGTACATTTTTCCTCTAAATATAGCCTTCCTAATCTAAAACCATTAACGTAATTAGTTCTTAGCATAATAGGCTAACCCGAACGGTTAGTAAAACATGGTGCTAACAAAAATTAACCGCTTTGGTCGCCGAAAGTTTTAAAGTTTCACTCTGGCAAATAGACTATACTGCCAATGACAGGGAGATTGTGGTTCGAATCTCAGTCGGATGTACTGAAGTTTTTTACCTAAATGTTTTGCAACCCTCGCACCACGCAACAGTAGGTACATTTTTCCTCTAAATATAGCCTTCCTAATCTAAAACCATTAACGTAATTAGTTCTTAGCATAATAGGCTAACCCGAACGGTTAGTAAAACATGGTGCTAACAAAAATTAACCGCTTTGGTTGCCGAAAGTTTTAAAGTTTCACTCTGGCAAATAGACTATACTGCCAATGACAGGGAGATTGGGGTTTGAATCCCGATCAGGTGTACTGAGGGTGGTTTCTATTCTCCCTTAATGAAAATGCTAGTACAAATCTTCCAAATTCAACCTTCCTCATTCCTAGATCATTAGCGTAATTAGTATTAATGCGTATAATCTGAATAGGTAATAATATATGCTGCTAAGGAAAAAATACCCCTCCAGAATTTATCTAAAGGCTGAGATGTATTAGTAATTCCCGCACTTTACTTCGTAGGATTAGTCTTATATTAAATGACAAGGAAACGCAATGTTATTTCTAATAAGAAATACCAACGTCTGATTTTACCTCCTACTCTTAGTAATTTTGCCATTTCCTAGTTGATAAAAACTAGTTTTTATAGCATCGCGTCTTACTACCCTTTCGGTTTATACGCGAGCTAGTATTTAAAGTATAAAATAACATCGGTATAGTATTTAACATTCAGTATTATTTTATCATTTAAAGCGATTCATTTTCAGGGCAATTTTAATAACACAAGAATATAATTCTGTCCTTAGACATTGTTTAATATATATTTTTAATTTCTCATTTTCATTTACTGGCGCTTAAATAATATTTTTTATTTCCACTATTTTGTTACATATAAAAGTAGTTTTTAATGTTTTGCAGAATCTTTCTCTCATCTATACTTTTATGTTTTGTTTAGTTTAAAATAATATCAGTTTTTACCTCAATTAATTCCCAGTGCTAGAATAGTTTTCTTTTTCTTTATATTTTTTAATGTAAATTTATTTAGTTTATCGCGCTCCGCGTCTTTCCTATGTCCTGGAAGTCCAAATATCTATGCTAGTCGGTGAGGAGTAAGATAGGATTTTAGAGATGAAACTCATATTTGAATGTAAGAAGGGTGGAAAGCCATTTAAATAGGCCTAATAATCCTCAGTACACCTGAGCAGGATTTGAACACCAACCTCCCCATCAGGGACAAACCACACAAGACAGAATTGAATTCTTTAACATGTTTCCAGCTGTGTGGGTGAAAAAATATTAATAAAGGTATCAAAACCAATTATGGGTTTTTGAAGCACTTAATGTGTCTCCAGTTTTTTTAATAGACGCCATATATTTATAGTTGGGTACGTTAAACGTATAGTCGGACCCTGGAAGGAATAAACGTTAAAGAAATGCAAAAAACTTTGATTGCGGTCAACATTTATAACATTTTACCTTAGTATATGTAGTATTTAATAATTATTTACACTATAAATTAAAAAATTACAGTTTAAGATCAAATCAGGAATATATTTAAAAAAATTGGTAGCTTTTGTAGCTGTTATAAAATGCCTTTATATTTAAATCGGACAGTATCTTCTTATAAAACTAGTTTAATTAAAGTTGTCCGAGCAATTCTTGAAATTAATGTTACGACGCAATCGGACAAACTTTATCATATTATGAGGTTATGGTTAGAAGATAATTTTCAAAAATATATTTTGAGCTGGTTTGTTTTCTTAATAAAAACAAACACATCATCTTGTTAATCACAATAATTACTCTTTAAATTATATAGATTTCAAACCAATCTATTCAAATAACTTTTAACAAAAATCAAATTTTCGAAAACAAACCATCCGTAAGCTGCCCTAGAATTATTTTTAGTATATAAAAATTAAAACGTTTTCTTATTTATCATGAAAAACTATTCCCAGATTCAAATTTTGAGTTCAATTTTCAAGGTCAATTTCCGAAACATTCAAATTATTTTATATATTTTCGTAAGTAAACTACTCTTAAATCAATTTATTTTATATAAATTAAAATATTTTATTAGTGGTAATGTAATATAGCCGACATCAATTTTGAACCAAATCGCTAAAGCCATTTTTTTAAATACTCAAATTTAAAAAATAGTAGTAACTGAATTCTACGCCCCTTCTCTCCCCCCTCTCCCAAACATATATATATATATTATTATTATTATTTATCATGTTCATGTCAAACACTCCCCAGAAGTACAGTATAGGCAAACATTTTTAGCCATTTTCAAGATAACTTGAATTTTTTTAAATCACTAATCAGAAAACGACTTTTTATTGACCTTTTACCCGAAACCCAGTAGACGGTGTAGTTTTTCATGGTAAACGCTCCTAAGATGTCATTTGAAATCAAATCCTTAAAGTCATTTTAAAATATTTCAAGTTTTTGAAAAATTAGTTTTTAGTAAACTGCCCATAAATGAGTTTATGTAATTTATATATTGTAGTATATATAGTACTGTTTATATAATTATACAATGCTATTTGTCATACTACACAATTTCCAGATTTTTTTTCACGTTCACAATAATTTATCTTGATATGAGAAAGTAAGAAGGATTTTTTTTTTTCAAATTAAGTTCTTTTAACTTCGATGTATTTTAATCAATTTTGGTCTAATGATAAATAACTACCAATATATAATTAAAAATATTGTGTTTCTACATTTAAAAGAATGCAGTAAAACACCGTGCATTTTAATAAATAAATAATTAGTAAGCTGTTATGTTATTTTTTTAACTAATGAATTGAATTATTTATGTCCACCTTTTATAAATAATATTAAAATTTATGTCCACTTTTTATAAATAATATTAAAATTATTTAAAACAGTTTAAATCATTTTCGGACACGTATATTGTTTGTGTGTGTTGTTTCAGGATAAGTATAATTAAGACTTTTGAGTTATGATTCTGCATCTTTACAAGCCAATTGGGGGAGGGGTGAATATACAATTTTGACACAACAAACAAAATAGGTTAAACAGTTTTAGGCGAGACAGATTTGTACACATAAACGCATGCAGACAAACAATATGACAAAAAGTTTTTTTAAATATAATTAAATATAATAAAATAAAATTGAATTTGATACAATTTTATTTAACGTGATAATACACAACGTTATACCATGTTTTGAAAATCATACAATTTCTGAACATAGTATTATGTTGTTAGTTTCTATTTCAACAGAGATATAAAATAGCATTTCATTTGTAATGGGGTGGAATGAAAAATAATGATTTAGAGCTTCTATGGATTACGCTACTTCTAGAAAAGGCCTCGTAAAGTGCGTTACCATAACAACTGTCCGCAGTAATGATGGGTGCAAGAAACGTTGCCAGATTTTTACTTTCGTCAATCGGGATTGATGAAGTTAAAAAAAAAAGCGGGATTTGGTCCAGAAATACGGGAACATGAAAATATACAAATAAATATATATATTTTTATTTCCAAAGGTCATAGCAATTATGTAAAGTAAAAATGATTTAAAAAAACATCCAGTATTGTTTCCAGCCTATGGTCTGGGTAAATTTTTTATTCGAGAAATATATTTTCCACCACCGGTTTGCTGAGCCTGTCGTAGCCTCATATTCCTTATAATCTATATTAAGACTAGGACAGGCTCAACATCCAATCTCCAGCCGTTAATTTATTAATGTGAAGGGGTATACCCATATTTTCACCCATGATAAATATTCGGTCATGCTGGGAATCGAACCAGGGACCATTAGCTCAGTAGGTAGACACGCTACCGACTGAGTTATGGTTTTGACCTCCAAGATTTGACTGTAAACCCAACGACAAAAGATCATTGGGAAAACCTAGACGCAGATGGGAGGATAACATTAGAATGGACCTGAAAGAGATAGGGTGTAATGAGGTTGACTGGATATAACTATCTTAAGATAGTGATGTGGTGTAATATGGTGGACTGGATAGAACTATCTTAAGATAGTGATGTGGTGTAATGTGTAGCTAGCTCAGGATAGGGATAGGTGGCGTATTTTTATAAGTGCGGCAATGAACTTTCGAGTTCTCAATGACATATAATAAGCAAGCCAGTTTTTTTTTTTAATTTTTATTATTAATGATTTTAATTTTTTCTTATGCTTTGCAGATTATCTCATTTGTGCAAGCGTATCCTTATTCTTTTATTTGGTTATAAAATTCATTATAAGACATTTAAAAAATGAAATTGTACAAGCAACTCCGAACTTATACGTTAAAAAGAGCACGTGTCTCTCATGTCAGACCATTTCAGATTCATTTGAGAAAATACTCTCCCTACAAAGCAGTTGGATGTCGGCATGCTCAAAATATATTTAACTCTCTTGAGAATATGTATTACATCCTTTTTCGGAAACTACTTAAATAACTATTTCCATTTATTTGCGTAAAAAATTTCTGTATTTTCATAATGGCTTTAATGGATAGTTTTATTTGGTTAAATTCTTCATATAATTGATCCAATGGTATTTATTCAATTGTATTCAAAAGAATTACAGCCTTTTCTAAGCTTTCATAGGATATTGTTTTTATCAAGTTCCCAAAATCTAGTTTATTAAACAAGTTTTCAGATGAAATATTGTAACTACATTCTAAATAATCTAGTCAATTTTCTTAGAAAGATTTGAAATCAACTTTTTGTTGTTGTTGCGAATATTCAATTATACTACTATAAAGCCACATGGCTGACTCACTCACTGAAATTAATGTTTACCCACTTTCAGATAAGATATACACTTGAAATTTGGCAAACTTATAGCTTCTAGCCTGAAACCGACGGGAAAATTCCAAAGCGTTAAAGAATTTAATTTTTAACAACCAAAAAATACTCAAAATTGTGGAGCAACTTTAAAGTCAATGCGGACATTTCTTTGGAGGTCTATTGTGGCTAAACGGTAAGACCTATAAAAAAAAAGGCTCTGGAATTGCATTAGCTTACATCCACTTGCAAAGAAAACCCACTGAGGGTTTGGGGACAGATCCGCCAACGAGCAAAGCTAGTTTAATCATAAGTTGTCTTTTTTGAGTACCTCATCTTTCTGCCATTCAGCTTATATGCTTATGTACTAATTACGCTAATGAATCAGTGATGAGGAAGGTTTAATTTAGAGGAATTACTCCCGCATTTGTGTAGAGTGTGGAAAACAATTTATGAAAATACTTCAGTACACCTGACCGGGATTGAACCACGATCTTCCCGTTATCGGTGGTCTAGTCTATTGTGAGAGTAGCGCCTTAGACCATGCAGCCACCAAAGGGGGTTGGAAGGTATCTTGAAGTCTTAATTGCAATCTAGTTCGAAACGTGCACAGTATCATTGTGCCATTGTGCCTTTCTGTGACAGCTACCTTATTAGATTGTGTTACTTTCATTAATATTTCAAACGAACTCATTATATTATAAACAAAATTTAAATTGGTACGCAACACACATTACACATACACATACACATACACATGCATATACACTACAACAGAAGCCCCCACGCATGTTCATGACCTGCCCCTGCCAGCAACTTACCGCGTGATAAAACAAAGATTTTTTTTATCTATAGGGGGATACCATGCGTTCAAGTAAAAATTTCCCCCCAAAAAATAAGTAATTGTAAAGTCCCTTAGGGAACATTAATTTTTAGTTGTGAAATTTGGAGGTCTGGCAACACTGAGTGTAAGTCTCAAAGTAGTGTGATGTGACGAAGATAGTAGATACAATGAAGAAGATAGATAGGGGGTTATTTGAAGCTATTTATAAGGATGCAATGTAGCAGTAATAATGTAGATAATAGATCTGAACAACTCATTTATAGGTGTTCAACACACACACACATAAAAAAGACTGCCTCGTCCTTTTGAAAAACAATCTTCTCGTAGATAGATATAAAAAAAACGTTGACGTTTAACAACTGGAAAACCAGACACATTATATTTTGTAGAGGGATGAGCTATATTTTCAATTAAAATACGTGCGAAAAATTGAACGGAGAGAACGGTAACACATTCATCCATGATTGAGGTTTTAGAACAAAAGAGGAAAGAGTGAGTGACATGTTAATCAACGTTAAAAATTTGCACGTGTTTTTTTTTTGTGCCATTGAGATTTCAAAGTCTGTTTTAAAACTTGAAAGTATATGTGTACACACTTTATTCACCTGTGTGGATTAGTATTTTCATGGGTCCGGTTTAGAGAAAATATATTAGTTTATCAAAACATTTAAATGTTACGACATGAATATAATATGATGAATATAAAAATGAACTTCAATAAATTAATGTAGAGCTTAGAACTTCCCAAAAATACGCTTTCTATTAAAAAAAAATTGGGTGACCTGGTGGTCTAGGGGTAAGGTGTCAGACTTCCGTGCTGGAGGTCCAGGGTTCAACCCACGATCCCGGCACAGATTTATCTGATTACCAAACCCTTCCTTCACCTCTGACAAGACGTATATTAATCACAACTTGTGAATGGGTGGAATGCCAGGCCTCCACCGTGGTTCGGATTCTACGTTAAACTATGGGTCTTCCATTTCATCGCACAATCACCCTAACATTACACATTAGCATAAGTGCGTATAACCCGAACGAGTAGTAAGACGAGGTGCTAATAATAATAATAATAATAATAATATAATAAATTGCAAAAAAAACATATTAAATAAACATTGTTTAAGAACGTAAAAAACATAATACCAAATGTAACTACTTTTCTACAGATTTAGGCAACTATTTTTTTTAAAAGTATGCCAACTTACTACTTATGGGCTACTAGCTTCTGGAACTTCCTGATTGTAGTAAAGGTTGAACTACTAATATTATTCTTCGTATCGTAATCATTTGTAACCCTTAAACAGGATACGAACGTGGACATTATTCAAAAAATACTAGGTCTATACTAAAAGTTTACCAATGCTTACACCAGTGGACCAGCAGACGAAAGTGATGGTCTCTTCTGTTCTGCTTTAACGGTGCTGAGGGTTCGAATTCCGAACGGGAGTAACGAGATGTGTATTTACCTCAATAGAATACCCCTTTCTTTCCACGCAAATACGAGTATATTTCCTATAAATTCTCTCTACCTCATCCCCATTCTATTATTGTAAAATATATGATAGCCTGGACGTGTAGTAAGAGGGGGTGTACAATTTTTTATATACTAGTATCTTAGAGCTCTTTGCCACGGCAGAAACTTATATTCATCATATAAATTACATTTTCCATAATCTATAGTACCAACAATGTATATAAGCAACTCAAACTACCCACCTGAATAAGATGGTGAAATATAATTACTACGACAGATCTCACAGACTCTCCATGTCATGAGGCGGAGGAAAATAAACACAATATAACAAGTTGAGATCATACCTTGGCTTCCCAAGTCATCGGCAGGGGTGCTGACCAATCACCTAGCTCAACCGTTATTTAGCTGTTTTAGTTGATAGGGCCTAGAACTAAACATTGCTAATAATTTGTATTAATTCGTACTTTGAACACCAGACTTTTAAACGACTTCATTTAAGAGATAGGAATGAAGACGTCAGTTGAGATAAAACGCAAATTCACTAGTATGGGGAATGGGGAGGAAGGGATGTTGGAGAAACTACCACTAGGATCACATCTTAAAAATTTGAACTCAAAGCCTTTCAGTGGGATTCAAACCTGGTAGGCATTGAAGGAATTAAATAGCCAAAGCTATTATTTATGCTTTTAGTGAGGATTACTCCATCTAGATATAATATTCTGAAAATTGAAAAATGACATCTGGATACGGGAATCGAACCCGGGATCTTTGGCTTAGTACGTCAATGCTCTAACACTGAGCTATCCAGGAATCGTTACGTCCCTAGGGTCATTCTTCACTCATACTTTAAGGCAGAGTCTATGATGGACGTGCGGAAATCGTCGGCTTCAAATATGTTATTTTATTAAGATCAGAGCTATCAGATAACGCAGCCACCTTCGACTCGGTAGATGGTTTATTGCTGCCATCATGACCCTAGACACGGAATAATTCCTGGATAGCTCATTGGTTAGAGCATTGGCGTGCTAAACCAAAGGTCCCGTGTTCGATTCCCGTATCCAGGTGTCATCCTTCAATTTTCAAAATCTGGTTATTATTATTTTGAGTCTTTTAGCGTATTTCGATGCTAAACTTAAACTATTTTTCATTATCTTAAATTTAGTTTAAAAAATGTGATGATTGGTACCGGTAATCGTATTGTTAAATATTTTTCTCTTTGAAAATGTTAAATAAATATTTTGATATTTTGGGACTTTGTCCTACTACCCAGATAGTCTCTCTGCATATTTACACTAATGGATGATGACAATAGAATTAGGAGGAAATGTACACGCATTTTCGTGGAATGAAAGTGGGAAACTATTTCAGAAGTAACACTACGCTACACCCAACGGGGATTTAAACCCTTATCTCTCTGTTACACAGATAAGAAGAAACTGATACCTTTGGGTTTCGTCCTTAAATTACTTAAGAGGTTTGGAGGGAGATGGAGGTTATAAATTTTCATACGTTTTACTACGAGGGGTTGGGGTGTCAGAATCTATCTTAAGGTTTTCTATCAATTTTTATTGTAAGACAAAATCCAATAATTTTTATTTGTCAGAAAATCAAAACATTAAATACAAAATTCAATTTATATTTTCATTTACTTAGCACAATTTAAATATTATAAAATTTCATATCACTAGCTTTGTTATCAATTCTTGAATCAAAAAAACCTAAACGATTAAAATAATCTAATCTACCAGATCATAAAAAATTACGTAAGTTAGAAGGGAAAGGGGTGATGGAATTTCTTACGATCTCTTACGTGGAAAATGCAGGGTTTGGGAGTAGAAGATCTAAAACCATGAAAAAACAGTCTTTCCTAATTTAAATATGGCCCCTTATATTAGCTTCCCTTCTCCTTGGAATGGGTTTTTGTGATGTTGACCACAAAAGCAGAACTGACCATCAACTAAAAAGTCCCTCGAAACCTAAATTTCCTTCAATCTCGTCCCTTTAGACACACGCTCTGTTTGTTGTCTCAGTGAAAGGGTTTCCTTGGAGATGTTTGAAGATGAGGAGCTTTACAAGGAATCCTTACCGCCGTCGCCGCCGCCAAAACAGAAGTCTATTCACAGCGGACTGAACAAAGCAACGATTTGTAAACCAGAACTCTAAAAAACTTGTTAAACACCCATTAGAAGATCACACAAATATGTTTTAGAATTTGTTTTATCTTAAGCCTACACCCCTCCCTAAAGAAAATTAGTTTTTACTATATATACTTTGTTAGTTGAAAATATTTAGTATATCTGTCTAAGATACCGACTAAACACAACAACAAAAACTTTGAAGGAATTAGTATTATTATTATTATTATTTAGCACCGCGTCTTACTACCCGTTCGGGTTATACGCTTTAAGTACTAATTACGCTAATAGATTAGGAATTTGGAAGGTTGAATTAGAGGAAGTGAACCCGCATTTGCGTGGAGGGAGAGTGGAAAACCATTTAGGAAAAACCACCCTCAGTTCACCCGACCGAGATTCGAACCTTAATCTCCCCGTCCTCAGCAGTCGAGCTCAACACGACAAGCGCGTTAGCCAACTACGTCACCGATGCGGATCAAAGAATTAGTATGATTTTTATATTATATGCTATATTTGTTCGGATGTTTGAAGTTTCTTTTGCGTCTCATTACCGGTTTAGGTTATAAGCCTATGTACTAATTACGCTAATGCTTTAGGGGTTGTAAAGGTTGGATTTAGAAGAAGTGTACTCCCATTTCTGTAGTGAGAGAATGGAAAACCACTAAGAGAAAACCCCAATCAGTACACCCGACCTGGATCAAACCATAATCTCCCCATCTTAGGTAGTCTAGTATGTTGCGAGAATAGCGTATTAGACCATGCGGCCACTGAAGCGGGTTGTTTGAAGTTCTATAGGATTTATCTTTAACCAAATTGTGTCGTTTATTTAAAAGATTGTTGTCAAATTAAACATTTTGATTTAGGGGATTCCGTTAATAATATCGCCAAACGACTTCTCCCTAGTTTTTGTACAAATCAATGACATAATTTTCAAATATTAAAATACTGGCAAGACAATTAGCTTTGGAAAACCCATTTAGTTAAATTGCATCGCTTCTTACACTCATCCAGTCTAGCTACATATTTACAATAATGGGGGAGTGAAGAAGGTAGGGTTTTAGAATAAATGTACTTGAATTTGCGTGGGATGGAATCATATAGAAACTAAACCACAGTATACCCGGCCGAGATTTGAACCCCAACCTCCCAGTCACAAAAAAAAAAATTAGAACAGACTGCATCAAAAGCTTTATCCACACACCCACCCAATATAAAGTGAATATAAAGCTATTGCTACTTGGAGGAATTTGATTACGTCATTGTTTACGTCACCCTGTACACAGCAGCTATATTTTAATACGAAGACATTAAATCATACTTTTTTTTTATAAGTTGAGTAATAACGTTAATAGGATCGCTTTACATTACGATGCAAGTTCCATATTAGCAAATTTGTTGACACCTTTTGCAAACCTAGGTTATTGGAAAAAGCAAAGATCTATAGTAAAATATACCTATTAATTTTCAAACTTAAGTCGTAAACATATAAATTTGTTTACAATTTAAATTTGAAAAAAAATATTTTTAATTTTACTATCAATCTATGCCATTTGCAATAACTTAAGTTATGTAAATATACGATAGTATATATATACTAGTAGGTAGTTGCAGTGATGGCGGCAGATTATTGCACTAAAATGTATTTTAAACTTTTTATTTGGAAAGGATCTATAAAATAAGCCTTTATTCACTTTTAAGTTAAGAGCTTACTCACCAAAGGCTTTCAACTTTGCTTAAATATTTAATTTTCTGTGTGTAATTTGAATAAAAACGTATATTTCCCAGCTTCCCTCCCCAATGAGAACTTTAAAATGATCCCTCTCCCAGATCTCTATCTATTCGTTGCACCAAACCACTCAAGTAACAATTGAGCTAATATCATTTTAAACAAAGACAAATATTGTATTTAACAATATACAGCTATACACAAATCATTGTTTCCATAGTGATGTAAACAAAAAATGATTGTACAGATGAACCCGTGCGCACACAGAAGAAAAAGACGGAATATTCGCTAGGAAAATTGGGTTTTAGCCTCAGGCCACTATTTTTACCGGCATCCTGATTCCCTAATCTTTAAAATGAATTTTCTTTTGTCAAAATCTGTTCAGCCATTTCCTAGTAAATTCTATCACCGGGAACGGGCTTATCAAATAATATAAATTAAGATATATGATAGAAAGAGTGATAAAATGTGATAGTGAAATAAAAAGTGTAAGTGTTTGAGTGTGTGATTGTGTGTGTCGGTGAGTGTGAAAATGAAAGTGGAAGTTTGGGAAAGTTAGTGGGAGTGACTGAGAATTTTCGATTGAAAGAGATCAAGTGAGTGAGTGAGTGATAGTGAGAGTATGTGTATGTGTTAGAGAGCGAAATATTGGGAGAATAGAAAAATAGTGTGTGTAGGAGGAGATTGTGTGTGAGAGATGTGTAAAAGAAAGTGAGAGAGAGTGAGTGTGTGGAAGAGAGCAAGAGAATATGTAAGGGAGAGTACGTGATAGAGTGAGAGAGATAGAGTGTGTGTGTGTGAGAGAGAAAAAGATAGAGTGTAGAATTTTGTGAGTGATTTTGTGTGAAATAGAGAAAAAATATGAGACGTATGAGAGAAAGTTTGAAAGAGAAAGTTAGAGACAGAGAGATTAGTTTAGAGATAGAAAATTAAATTGAAAGAGAGTTGGAAAAGAGTTAGGGAAAGAAATTGAGAGAGAGTTTGAGAGAGAGAGTGGGTTTGAGAAAGCGAGTGGGTTTGAGAAAGCGAGTGGGTTTGAGAGAGAGAGTTTGAGATAGGAAGATTAAAATAGAGAGAGAGTTTGAGATAAAAAGAATGAGATAGATAAAGTGAGATTGAGAAAGTGAGATTGAAAAACTGGGATTGAGAACGGGAGATTGATATAGATAAAGAGAGTCTGAGAGAATAAGTGTTTGTGAGAGAGCGTTCGGGAAAGAGAGAGTATTTGAGAGATTGAGCTTAATAAAGAGTATATTAAAGATAATGTGATAGAAATTGTGGGATAAATACTGTTTGTGAGGATAGAGAATATGTGTGTGTGATAGAGAGAGATAAAGTGTGTGAGAGAGAGAGAATAAGAAAATATTATATTAGAGATAAAGTTTTATAAAATTAATGTGTGTGTATGTGTGTGTGTGTGTGTGTGTGTGTGTGTGTGTGAGAGAGAGAGTAAGAGAATATGAGAGAGAAAGAAAGTATGTGAAAATATAAATGTGTTTTGAAAACATTCCGGTACTTTGAAACATCATTCCCTCAAAATTAATTATTAACATGAAAATATAACTGAACTCACTGTATTTGCAAGAATGTGAAAAGATAGATGAGATACACAAAACATTATTTTAAATATTATATCCTCAAAACCAATCGCTAAAATGAAAACGTAGCGTAACTTACGTATTTGTATTGTGTTACTATTTGATAAAATGAACATCAACCCCCATTATTTGATTAAAATGAATATAAAAACCCAATATTTGAATAAAAGGAAGATCAAAACCCATTATTTGAAAAAAATTAAGACCAAAACTCATACTTAGATAGTTAAAATATATATTTTTTTAAACATTAATCAAGATCATTCTATCGTTGATACATACCTAACCATATTTAAACATAATTTTATCATGCGCGAAACAAAACGTAGACCATATTACTAAATGTTTCCCCAGTTTAGGACTTTCTGTAGCATTGGGCCACAAGAAATAAACAAGAATCTTGGTACTCACCCCATCGGACTGCTTCCCGCATTCAAGCACAATACAACTACACTATCCATCAACATAAGTAAGACTGATCGCCTGGTGTTGTGAAAAAAGACGCAAAGAACTTGGGCTACAAAGACTCTAGCGGCAAAGACATTTCACTCGTATACAATTTAGGATGACCTAGAAAGTTTGGTCATGCGCATATTTTGTTCCTGAATGTTCCATTTCTTTGTCCCCCACCCCTTTTCCCGTCATCCGATATCTCTGGATTGTATTGTATATATAGTGGCGGCAGGGCAACCAGTCGTCACTCTTGGACTTTATTACTGTTGAGGGAAGGAGAAGCTCCGGCTTAAGATTTGTAAAATGTAAGATCTAAATTCCTTTTGGCTTCGTAATTAATTTCTTTATATATTTATATATATTTTTTTCTAAATTCTCTTTCGGCCTTTTGATAAATATTATGTATAAATATATTTGAATCTCTTTTATTTATATCGTGTAGTCGATTCATAAAAAAAAATCGATTAGAGAATATATCGATCTATTCATGTGCTCTGAGGTGAATCGATTATTGTATGTGAAAATATCGACTTTCGTTAACTTTGGGCTGTAATGGCGATATGTAATTCTATTACTTACGCAGGAGATAGCTTGATATTTTAGTAAGGAATTGGGATTTTTGTGAAGCGTTAAATTTAACTTTATTCTCTAAAAGATTGTGATGTCGTTAAGATTTAGCTTGTTATTCTGCATTAAAAAAAAGATTCTAATGAATATTTCGTTATAGCTTTGATATTGCTAGCGTTAGTTTTAATGGGATTCAGGCTAATTGTTTTGAAGATTTATTATGGTCTAATTGTAAATAACTTATGAGACATATTTAATTTTAAATTGAATATTTTGTTATAACTTTGATCTTGTTTAGAGTTAGTTTTAATGGGATGTAGGTTAATTATTTTGAGGACTTCTTATGGACTAATTGTAAATAACTTAAGAGAGGTATTTACTTTTAAATAATTAGAGAGGATAATATTTTCACGATATTTATTACGTCAGGAAAGTACGATTTTGAGTCGTGATTTATAGATAATGTTATTACAGGGCTAATGCCTCATTTGATTATTGTATTCTTTAATGCTGGCACTCAATATATATATTTATATATTGTTATTACCTTTATTGAAACTTCACCTGATACCTGATTATTGAAATAACGGCTTGTTGGAAAATTTTGTAGATTTTAATGATCATCTTAGTCAGTTTTCATTTCTTATTTATATTCTCATATGAAATTAATGTCTTATTAAATAAATATCAACTTGAAGCCACTTCATGCTTTATTTAGTTGATTTGGTTTACCATTTCCCTTAGGTTGTATAACTTTTTTTTTTACTTTAATTCTGAGAGAAATATCTTTTAATGATGCCTATGAGGTTAACCGTCCACATATCATCTTCCGCAACAGGTGTGAGCTGCGAGATCCGAGTTTAGAATCTCCAAACTCGGGTATTCAAAGCACAGAATTCCAATCACTCACTCCTATTGCCCCCTTTTTTGATTTTTGTTATTTGGACCTCCTGTTTGTTCCTTATTTTTTGTTAAGGAGGATTTATCTCAATACTAGACTGTGATTTAGATGTGTTATGACCAGCATCCAAAGATAAATATTCATCCAAAGAGAAAATTGTGATTTGTTCAGACCAACAAATAAAAATTGAGTTGATATTTTTAGCCAAAGAGATAATATATTTTATTTAGAAATTTACAGCAATGCCGCAACAGTTTCCATGATGATTAAACAAAGAATGAAAAACTGAAAATTATCTGTGAAAATCAGGTTTTCGTGGAAAACTACTATTTTTCCCGAAATCTTGGACTCCTAAGCGATCAAATGAGTGGACGTTTGTCAAAATCTGTTCAGTCATTTCCTTGCAATTTCTATTGCCGTAAACGGGCTTATCAAAATATATAGAAGAAAATATACTCGTAGCATGTATTTATCACCGCGTCTTACTACCCGTTCAGGTTATACGCCTAAGTACTAATTACGCTAATGGGCTAGAACTTTGGAAGGTTGACTACAGAGGAAGTAAACCCACATTTTCGAGGAGGGAGAGTGGGAAGCTATTTTAGGAAAAACCACCTCCAGTTCACACGAGTGAGATTCAAACCTCGATCTCACCTCATGTCGGCAGTCTATCTCAACACGAAATCAGCGCGTTAGCTAACTACGCCACTGAGGTAGGTGAATATATATATAAAATTAAAATTAAAATGGTAAAGTTTTTGGAACCTTCCTTTTGGATGTGACCTTAGGGATAGAGGGGCCGGAGAGGGGGGGGGGGGGGATATCAATAAGCATATTCTCAG